>APFE030205408.1:16870-103445 GCA_000404065.3 Pinus taeda | reverse complement strand
TTGCAAATGCGCTATTTATAAAGGAAATTACATAACTATTTTCCCTATGAAACACCTTTAGCAGAGGACACGTAAAAAGGCAGCACCCGTGAGCTTAGCGTGCTGGTTGCCATGATCATTCAATCTACCAAAAGGTGGTTGTTGGATTTGCATCGTGGAGGCAGTCTACAGCTGTCAAAATGAATCCGTGGATCTAGGAATAGTCTCGGACCCTTCACGTGTTGAAAAAAGACCTGTTTACTGTAGAACTCTTGGTTTGACCATCGTTTGACCAAGGCTTTCCTCTACGAATTTGGATGAACCAATAGGACCTGGTCCATGTCCAGATCATTCCTGAACTACCCACGTGCCTCGTTTTTCTTGCCGACACCTCTAACCTAGAGATCAACAAAAACAGCTGCAGAATCTCGAGTCAGCTGTGGAAAGTGGCTGCATTCCGCAGCTGATGAGCAAAATCTAAGTCAAATAGCAAACACAAAAATATAGTTAGAAAACCACTTAAATGCACTCTCAGAATCAATATGTAATGATCTTTGATAGCTTATGAGGCACTGGTGAGGGGAAAAAGTCTAGGAAAGTGTGTAGAAGAGATGTAGTTTCAGGGCTCAACATACCCCCACTATGAAGGTGTTGCATGTCCTCATGCAACCAAAACTGTGACCATCCTCCCATCAATTCATGTGTTCTGAGAACTCTGCTAACACATTCAGCCTTCTTTTCTTCTTTCTTGCTACCACTGTCATCCTAGGCTTTCTCATTAGGCACCTGAATTTGAGGTTGATAAGAGCTCTGCTCAACCTCCTGCTCTTTTTCTTCAATATCCTATTTTTCTTCTGCCGCAGCCCAAGATGAAACATGGTGTTGTTGTGAATAATTTTATCCAACCTGCTCTGTTCTTTCAATGTTTCATATTCTCTTTTGATGTGTCTATTCAGGACTTCCAGTTCAAAAACTTCATGTTTCAGTGATTGGATTAAAGCTTCCTGGGTTGTATTAGGCTGGGTAGATGAAGTGCCTTGATCTGTGGCAGTCTTCTCCAATGACTCAATAAAATCATACATTTCTTGCTGGGTTGGAACTATCTCAGGTGTAGCCTTTGTTGTGCTAACCCCAAAATCTGGCTGAGAAGGACTAATCTCAAAATCTGGTTGAGAAGGACTGATCTCAAAGCCTGGTGGAGAAATAGGAGTATGGTGTGGGCTACGGCCAGGAGGGATTGCTGGAGACGGTTCTGGTGTTTCCCCTCCTAATTCAATGAAGTGGGCCCCTTTAGTTTGTACTTTCTTCAGTTTTCCTTTAAGTCTGGAGCTCCTCCTTATATTCTGTGATTTGGTGTCTCCTTTCTCCACACTTTGTTTTTCTTTCCCTTTTCTCTTTGCTGCAGTTGATTGTTCCTTAAGGTAGATTAGTCTTTCAGAAAGTATTTGATCCTCTTCTGAGGAAGGTTTTGGGGTTTGAAAGGCAGCTTCAATATTTATTTTCTCCTTTAGTCTCCCTTGCTTCCTAACCTCTCTTCTTTCTTTCCTACTTTCAGACAACTTCTCTTCCTTACTAGTG
The DNA here is from genome assembly GCA_000404065.3 of Pinus taeda. NCBI lineage: Eukaryota > Viridiplantae > Streptophyta > Pinopsida > Pinales > Pinaceae > Pinus > Pinus taeda. The sequence goes on along the minus strand of APFE030205408.1, from coordinate 101,888 downwards.
TCTTTAGCTATGTTAGTAGGAGTGTCCTGAATGTTCACACTTGTTTTCCTTCTCCTACTTTTCTTTGTTGAGCTACTTTCAGGTATTTCAGGTGGGTCCTGAAAGAAGTTTCTAATCAAAAACTGTTCCCAAGTATCCTTTCCTTCCTTCAACTATTTTTCAATCAAAATTTTAACAAGGCCGTGATGGTAAAGGTGGGGCTCTACGTCATCCAGATTCTTTTGTACAATTATGGACATATTTTTCAGGCTATTCAACAGAAAATAAGGCAAATTGATGGTTTTATTTTCTAGAAAATTCATTAGCAGCCAGATGTGGTACATGTACATGGACCCAAACCGTTCTTCACATGTAATAAACTTCTGGATTATCAATAATAAACTAGTGCATTTTTCCTCTAGAGCAAAAATAGGGATTCCATGTTTGATGACGGTTATATCCATACCTGGGTTACACAAAATAGTCCTCCAGGCCCTCTCATCAAAGTCTTTGTTTTTGAACCACCGTTCCCCCTCCTGTGGGAGTTCCGTTGCTGCTGCGATAAATGCTTCTGTGACTAAAAATTTAAGATCTCCAACCTCAACTTCCACGCCATTAAAAGACCTTGAAAATGTCTTCGTGACTTATTTATTGTGACCTCTGAATTTCTAGATGAACTGTAGCCACCATGCTTCCTTAATATGCTTTTCAACTGTGGATAACCCTCCATGAATTTAGGCTCGTCCGGCTCTGTTCTTACCAGAAGGCCCATTCCTTCCTCTTGCCTTAAAAATACGTCTGTGAGTGATGGACTGTGAGTAATGGATTGACGGAGGTGAAACAGTTGTGTTAGCGGGAGATGGAGAAGGATTGTGGAGAAAACCAGTAGTTGTCAATGGAATAACAAAGAACAGGTAGTGAAAAATGAGTTCACAGAGAGGAGGCTTATGTGAACAGGTCAGTAATAACAAACGCAACTTCAATGGGATAATATGGAAATAGAATGAGCCCGGTAGAACTTTGAATTAGAAGGTTGCAGAATAGACGTTAGCATGCTCACAAAATGACTACGGATTTGTGCGGCATGAAAGAGTCGTGATCAAATAGATTACGTCCTCATAATTACCCGGTTCAACAGGTGGAATGCCAATGAACAATTAAACACGAGTTAAATTCAGAGGCAGATCATGAGGCCGTTAAAAATTAATGCAAAGTTCATGGTGGGATTATGCAAAGGTCATGGAGAAGTTATGAAAGCTATCAAGGTGAATCATTACACATAATTGATCTGGTGGTTTCACAACTATATAGAATGTGCTTTAAAATGCTATTTGAAATGAATTTTGCTCATACCTTAGAATTTTACCACTTCCGTCCACTGACCTTTGATTGGCTGCTTCCTGTTGGTGCTTTAGGTGCTTTATATCTTCAAAATATTTTCCTTTGTCATACCTGCATTTGGTTCTCATCATTATTTGGCTAACATCTGACTGTCAGTGCTGAATAACAGAGTGTTAGCTGCGGAATCAACAATTAGCTGGGGAATCAGTTTTTAGCTACGGAAACAAGATTCAGCTGCGGAAACTGACACAGTGAACATATGACTGAATGGAGATGGATGGAAATGAATGATGACTGAGCGAATGATATATGAAAACTGGTCATGAAAGGGCTTTTATTGGCGGAATGTGATGATAAAATTGAATGAAATGAAGTGAAGTGAAGTGACATGCAACTATGAATGAAAAGAGAGGGATTTTTTTTTGGAAAATATAGGGCATCAGAAGTTTTTGTTGGAAATAATGCTAAGAGGGGGGGGGGGGGGGGTGAATCAGTATTATCATATCAATATAACTTTTTCATTTCCATATTAAGATTTATATACACAACTGTGTGTAATGCAACAAGTGTATATCCAGTAAACTTAATGAGTGCACCAGAACATTATTAACCATATGAACTGTAAACAGGAGAAGTAAAATAGAACAGATCATCACACACAAGAAGCACACATGAACATCATGATGTAAGGTGGAAACCCAATGTGGGTGAAAACCAACTGTTACAAGTCATTTCAATCTTCTTTTTAATAAGAAAATTCTTTTACAATAGTTCTGTACTGGTGTAGTTCTATACCAGTACACAGGCTTCTACCTGCAGAAGGCTACAACCTTCTCTCGTTCTCCAAACTCTTCTAGAAGGGAGCTACAACCCCCTTTGCTCTTGTACTAACCAATCCATTTACTAGTACGTAGGTGCCAGCCTACTGAATGCTCCAATCTTCACTTGTTTTCCAGCTGCTACTGGAAGGGAGCTACCACCCCCTTAGCTCTTGTACTAGCTGATGTACTAGTACATAGGTTCCAACCTATAGAAGGCTATAACCTTCTCTTTCTTCCTCCAGGTACCACATTTCATAAATTTTCAAACTGGATACTCATGGAACACAACATCATAATCTGAAGGCCACGTTTCATCCCATTTTCATACTAGACCCATCAATATCACTGAACCACACAATCAACCAACATCAATATCTACATCACTCAAAGCTGAATCACTGAAACCCCAATATATAGAATCAATCAAACACTTCGTAGAATTTTGTTATGAGAAAACAATAACAGTAACCAGACACCAATTCTGAACATTGCAGAATAGACAAAAGCAGCTAAAACGAATTTCAAGAAAGATCTGCAACTTCATCAATAGTAACCTGCGAACATCTGCGCCTTCTCTGTGCCGAACTTGTGGGGATCCACACCTCCACTATGCTGGTCCTGCGGACTTCGCGCCTGCGCTGTGTAAAACCTGCGTATCTTCGCACCTGCTCTGTGTCTCGCCTGCGGACCTCTGCACCTACGCTGTGTATGACCTGCGAACCTCTGCGTATAGAAAATTTATCAGTCTTCAATTATACCCCAGACTATCAGATTTACAGATCTGATCATGCACCAAAGAGATCTCGACCCATCAATAGATCTGTCTTCTAATACTCAAGTCTCTCCTTGATTCAGGTCCAGTTATAACTCACCAACCAATCACCAGTATTTCAGATCTTGTTCTTCTTAAGATATTCAACACCTTTTTTAATACCCTTGGCAAATGATCTCCTTCCTTTTTATAGTCTTACGCCTTACTCAAAACCATGGTCCAAAACCATAGAGATCCAATACTAGGGACCCAAAACCTGGGTTCAATACTTTAGATGCAAAACCACGGACCAAAACCATAGGATCAAAATTGTTGGACTAATACCATGGACCAACCATAATATTTCCCACATGCGTGCACTTTTCTTTGCATGAAAGTGCGTGAACTTTACACCCACAATTTTTGTTCAGTACACCTGCGAACCTGTCTGCACCTTTTGATCAGTGCTCCTGCGCAACCTGCCGATCTCCGTACATTTTGATCGGTGCACCTGCGGAACCCGAAAATAATACTGATGCACTATAATATGTCATCTGATTCCTTTGTCCTGCATCCCATGTGTTCTATCACATCTGGTATTTCTTCTGTAGACTTCATCTAGTTATGTATAAGTGAGTTGTTCTTCTACGAGTGGATTGCCATCAAGTACAACATATGCATCATAATGCCAACAGTTTCTGATTTTCGCCCTGTATTTTCTGTATAAGACTGCTAATTAGCAATTGGTTTTCAGGCTTATACAATTTTTTATTTATTTTATTTTATTTTTATAAAATAGAAAAGAACAAAGACTAGGCTGGTCGAGAAGAAGGATTCTTCTTCACCAGCGTTATTGCATAATTATCTTGAAAGATTTTAACAAATTCCTCCTTTGAGAGTGGCTTATGATAGATCTTTAATCTGTGACCATTCACAATAAGAGGAGTTTGATATTCATCAATGGTTTTGATTCTTACCGCTCCATTGCTAAAGACTTTGTCAATCTCATACGGCCCAAGCCAATGAGTCTGAAATTTACCTTTGAAATCTTTGAACTTGGAATCAAATAGCAATGCCCAATCTCCTTCTTGAAACTTTTTCTCCTTGATGTATTTATCATGCCACTTAGTTCTTTGGTATTGAACTAGATCAGTTCTTAGGATTGATTCTTGTATGATCTCATCTAGTTCATTCAACTGCTCCATTCTATGCTTTTGGGCTTTTGATAGATCCATTCCCAATTGAACTGCCATCTTGAAAGTTCTAACTTGGAACTCAATGGGGAGCAAAACTTCTTTCCCATAGACAAGCTCATAGGGAGAATGTCCTATTGTATTCCTCCATGTAGTTCTGTAGGCCCATAAGGCTTCGGGAAGCCTTTCTGCCCAATCTCTTCTGTGTAGATGAATAGTCTTGGTAATGATGCCTTCAATAACTTTGTTTGTAGACTCCACCTGACCATTTGCTTGCGGATGGTAAGGAGTAGATTTTCCGTGCTTGACCTTTTATTCTTCCATCAACTTCTCCACCAGTTTGGATGTGAATTGACCTCCCTGATCTGTCACAATTTCTCTTGGAACACCAAAGCGAGTAAAAATATCCTCATAAAGAAAACTAACAACTGAATGCTCAGTAGCAGAAAATAATGCTTTGGCTTCTACCCATTTAGTGACATAATCAGTACATACCAATATATACTTTCTTTGTTTAGATGGTGGGTTAATAGGTCAAATGAAGTCTAAAGCCCATTTTTCAAAGGGTTCAATGAGTACCTGTGGTTGTAATGGCATTTCATTTGAGAGGGTAGGTTTCCCTACTTTTTGGCAGTTGTCACATATTTTGACATATTGTTTTGCATCTTTGAAGAGGGATGGCCAATAATATCCTAAAGAGAGGATTTTATAGGCTGTCCTTTTGTCAGCAAAGTGTCTGCCGCATGGTTCATCATGACATGCTTTGAGAATATCAGGCATTTCATCTTCCCTAAACATCTTCTGATCACAAAATCTGCCTCGTTCTAATCCAATTCGTAGAAATCTTGTGAATATTTTGAACTCTCCTGAATAATCTTTCTTCTTTCACCAGGAAATAAATGTGGAGGTAGTTTCCCTGTAACCAAATAGTTAGCTATATCTGCATACCAAGGAGTCTTAGTAGTTACTGCAAATAAATATTCATCAGGAAAATTGTCCTCTACAGGAGAATCTTCTTTAGTATTCTGAATCCTAGACAAGAAATCAGCTACTGTGTTTTGTTTCCTTGGTCTATCTAGCATAGTAATATTGAATTCATGTAAAAGTAGGAGCCACCTTGTAACTCTGCCATTAGTAATGGGTTTGTTCATTAGATATCTAATTGCAGAATGATCAGTATGAATAAAAGTTTCATAGCCTGTTATATAATGTCTGAACTTATTGATTGCATGAACAACAGCTAAGAACTCTTTTTCAATCACAGTATAGTTCAACTCAGTGGGAGTTAAATTTTTACTGGTATAGTAAATGGCATAAGGAACTAAATATTTTTGTCCCAATACAACCCCTATAGCTGTATCTGAAGCATTTGTAGAAATATGGAAAGGAAGTTTCCAATTTAGTCCTCTCAAGATAGGCACTTCAGATATTCTTGTTTTCAAAGTTTCAAATGCTGAAAGGAAATCAGGACCCCATTTGAATTCACAGTCTTTTATAAGCAGTTTGAAGAGTGGAGATGCTATTTTGGTGAGGTTTTCCATAAATCTTCTATAATATCTAGTAAATCCCAAAAAACTTCTAACATATTTTTGACAATTTGGAATAGGTAACTTGGAGATTACTTCAACTTTTGATCTATCAACTTTAATCCCATCCCCTGAAATATGATGTCCTAAAACAATACCTTCAATAAACATCATAAAGCATTTTTAATGGCTTAATGAAAGGTTTGTTTCTTTACATCTTATAAGGACTTTTTCCAAATTTTCTAATGCCTCTTCAAACAAATCACCATAAACTGTAAAATCATCCATTTATACCTCTACACAATCATGGATTAGATCAGAAAAAATTCCTAGTACTACTCTTTGGAATGTTGCGGGTGCATTACATAATCCAAAAGGAAGCAATGAATAAGAAAAAGTTCCCCATGGATAGGTAAATGTGGTCTTATCCTGATCCTTAAGTGCTACCTAAATTTGATTATAAGCACTAAAACCATCCAGAAATGAAAAGTACTTTTTGCCTGCTAATGTATCTAATACTTGATCGATAAAGGGCAAAGGAAAGTGATTCTTCAAGGTTGCTTTATTCATTTCCCTATAATCAATGCACACTCTCCATTTACCATTCTTTTTAGGTACTATAACCAAAGGAGAAACCCATCGGCTATCTGAAATTGGGTAAATGAAGTTTATATTGAGTAGTTTTTGGAGCTCTTCTTTCACTATCTCCCTAAGATTTGGATTCATCCTTCTCTGAGGTTGTCTGATTGGTCTACTATTTTCCTCGATATAGATATGATGGATGCAAGTCTTAGGGTCAATACCTTTCATATCAGTATACTCCCATGCAAATGCAGCAGAGTGTTTTTGCAAGATTTTGGTTAGTTCTTCCTGTTGTGACTTTTCCAAATTTTTGTTGATATTCAGTGTTTTACCTGGAAAAATTTCAATGGTAGAACTACCAAACTCTTCCATAGAGTAAAGAGACATTTGTCTTGATAATAAATATTCAATATCAGAATCTAACTGAAATTGTGTGTGGTCATATTCTGAAGATGTTTCAAACTTTTCTAATGTGTTCAAAGTTTAACTATCTTCATTAATTTCAGATATAGTAAAGACAGGTTGTATAATATCTTCATCGTCGACCGATTCATTGTCTCCTACTTCTGTAATTGCTTTTGCTGGAGGATACAAATTGAATTTCTTTGTCGAACTACCATCAAAAATGTACATATCCCCAGATCTACAACTAATGGAAGCATCAACTGTGGCTAACCAAGGTCTTCCTAAGATGAGTGTGTGCCCTCCTAAATTACTCTTGGGAGTCAAAATAATAAAATCTACTGGATATTCCCAAGAATCTAAGGAGATTGAAATATCTTCTAGTACACCATCTGGTTTGATTATTGATCTATCTGCAAGTTGCAGTAAGGTGGGTGTAAAAAGAAGATTAGGAAGTTTAAGTTGTTCCATAATCTGTCTACTCATATGTTTATAGCAGCCCCTAAGTCAATCAAAGTATTTTGAATTTCTATCTCATTTATATGTGTCTTGACAATCGGACTACCTGGATCCACATATTTCTGCATGGTAATTTTTCCCATCATGATATCTGCAATTTTTCCTACCAAGTGGATTCTTTTTGTATCTCTTGGTTTCCTTCCTGGTCTTTTGAGACTCAACTCCTTTATTGTTTTTGCTAGAATAGGAATCTCTCTAATGGCTTGTAGCAAGGGAATCTTGATACAGACATTCTTTAATTCATCTAGAAAATCATAGTCAGGCAACAAGATTTGTTTTTCCACTCCTTTGTCAATTTGTAATATTTCAGGGAAAGGAGGTGTGAATGAAGATGCAGGTTGCTCAACTATAGGAGTTGTGGGGGTTGACTCTTTTTCTTTTTCTTTTTGAATGATTGGGTTTTGAAGAGATGCTTCCTCAGAAACTTTATTGACTTTAAGAGAATCCTTCTCAGAGGTATCTTACTCTTGAACATCTATAGAAGGTTTTTCTAAAACTCTAAGAGATCTGAGTTGAACATCATTAAGAGGAACAATCATATAAAAAGGAAATTGTTGTCCTTCTACCATGTAGGCAGTCTGAGGATTTTTGTTGTTGGGATTTGGCAATGGTTAGGCTAGTAGTTGATTTGTCTTTTGTTGAAATGGAAGCAAGAGTTGAGAATTTGGATTTTGTTGAGAAGGTTATTGTTGTTGAAATGGCAATGAAAGTTGTGGGTTTTGATTTGGAAGTTGTGGATTTTGTTGATTTTGAAAAGATGGAGGATATTGATAAAATTGAGAAAATCTCCCATAAGGATTTTGCATCCCTTGTGCCCATGATTGGTATGTATTTTGAGGTTGGGGCCAAGGTTGTTGCCAAGAATTCCAATTTGGCGGGAGCTAAAAGTGCATAGGATTGTTAAATCCTTGATTTTGTTGCCCCTGCCAAGGTCTTATTGAAACAAAACAAAGGGATTCTACTGAATTTGGATCTTCCTGAAAGATAGCTTTGAGCCCAAGAATTGAAGGACAATCCTTGGTCTCATGACTTTTTGAGCAAATCATATATTTTTCTACAACTTTTTCATCCAAGGGGCATTCCCTTAGAGCAAGTTTCTTTCTACATTTTGGACAAAAGATGGCCAAGGCATTAACTTCTAATTTCTGCTTGTTTTGTATTTTAAGGGTGCCTAGTTGTTCACTAAGGCTCCCTAGAATATCAGTTTTGAACTCATGAAGAATATTGCCAATCTTTGCCCTACTTACTGATCCAGTTGTAGATTTGTTTGCTCTAATAAGAGAAGGATCTCTCGGCCCTTTTCTAGTTTTAGATTTTCCCCTTAAAAGATGGATGGACACATAGTTCTGCTATGTCACGAAGTGGAAGTTGAGAAATGTCTCCCTTCCCCATCATGTTTAAAATATCTATCCATTCATCTCTAATGGCTTTCAATAGAAGGGCTTTCAAGATTTCCTCGTCTAAATTACTCATTTTTGCTCTCTTTAAGTTGTATTGAAATCTTTCAAGTAAATCCTCCAAGTTTTCATCTTCTTTTTGCATCATTTTGAATACCTCATCCTTATGATTGGCGGGCATACAATAAACTAGGTATCTATCCAAAAATGTTTGTTTCATATCATTCCAAGTCCTAATGAATTGAGTGACTAATCCCATGAACCATTTCAAAGCAGCTCCCTTCAATGTTGAAGGAAATAGTTTGAGTTTTTGAGAGTCTTCCATATAGTCATAGGTTCGGCACAAGACTTCAAACTCAAATAGAAATGTTTCAGGATCCTCACTTCACAACCCATAAAAGTTTGGGAGGACAGATGGTGGAATGTTTTTCATTGTTGTATGAATTTTCTCATCGGCTATAGGGAATCCAAATGAGTTATCTCCTTCCCTATTTCCCTCATTATTACCTCTACCTCCTCCATTGTTACCTCCATTATTTCCTCTTCCTCTACCTCTACCCCCTCCTCCAAATCCATCTACTACTTCCTCTGTCATGATAGTTTCCTCAAAGTCTTCTGGTTCTTCTATTAATGGTGGACGAGAGAGAGTTTCTCCCTTTCCCTCTTCTTCGGGTGATTCTACTTCTTTGATTACAATATGTTCCGATGTAGAAGTGAAGAAAGGTTCTTCTCCTAGATCATATTTAGTATATAGTCTGGGAGAATCTCCTAATTCAGTTGCTGCCCCTTGAATTCCAAGAATCCTAAGGCTGGGAGTATGAGTCGGAGATGGAGGTGTATCTTTTCTATGCATTGAAGTAGCTGGAGTTGTGAAATTGAACTTTTGGCCCTAGCTATAAACCTTCCCCTAGAATCTCTTGCTCTATGCATGTCATTTTTTTTATTTTTTATTTTTTAAGTCGGGCTAATAATTCTCTTTCTAATCTTCCAGGTCACACTAGGTGCAAGAAGGGAGCATAATCAAGAAATTATTGAACTAATAACTCTCTTTTCTGATCCTCCAGATCACACTAGGTGCAAGAGGAGAGCATACTTCAAGAAGTTATCAATTTTTCCTTTCTTTTTTTTTATGTAAGAGATCGGCTACCTAGTTACACTTCCCTGGCAATGGCACCAAAATTTTTAGTCAATTTAGTATGTCCTAAATTGCTACATTAATTATCAATCCGGGAGTCGTAAATTGATGAAGTGTGGCACACTATATGTGCAAGACAACCTCTTTCTTACTTTTTATTGTTTTCAATTTTATTTTGTTTTTGGGGGTTTTATCTTTGTTTGTCTCCTAATGCGAATGGAAATCCTATTCCTAAGTTTTAAGAATACTTTAGAAGGCAAGTATGGATATATATTTTAAGGCAATTGTGTCCTTTATGATAACTTCCAGAGCTTAACACTTCAGAGGATCCCAAAACATACTAGTGATGAAATTAGTACTTGAACAATAATGTAAATGTGCAGCTATTCAAATCAAACAAATGATGAACTACTGATCATGAAATCACTATCTCTGCTGCTCAACTAAATATAGAAATAAAAGTTAAGCTATTGCACTCAAACAAGTCAAAAACTACAAACTAATAAAAGTAAAACCAATTCACTTCACTTATAGTTCGATAGCTCGCAAAGAAGCTTTTAGGGGTTAAGCCATGGCTCTAGAGATAATGTCAATAACATGAGGAATTGATATCTAAATTACCTACTTGCAAATGAAAATAAAATCAAGTCACTTCACTTATAGTCCGATAGCTCGCCAAGTAGATTTTCGGGGTTAAGCCATGGCTCTGGAAATAACGTCAATAACATGGAGAACCTAATATCTAAAAAAAAATGTAAAATCAAATCACTTAACTCATAATCCGATAACTCGCCAAGTAGCTTTTCGGGGTTAATCCATGGCTCTGGAGATAATGTCAAATGTCATGAAGAACCTGATATCTAATTGTAGCAATGAAAGTAAAATCAAATCACCTCACTCATAATCTAATAGCTCACCAAGTAGCTTTTCGGGGTTAAGCCATGGCTTTGGAGATAAAGTTAAATGACATGAAGAATTTGATATCTAAACGAACTAACAACAACAAATGAATAAGACTGAAATCAAAGCATAACTGAAATTGAAAAGCTAAGAAAAACAAAGTCAGCAGAGAGGCCAATCTCATGTCACTATTTATTGCAAAAATTGTATGAAAATGCCTGAGCCTAGTCTATCCTGAAACACACTGATCAGTGTTAGCAAAAATATACAATGCTTGGAAAATCATGTACAGGAATGAAACGCTAACATCATAACTAAAATATGAAATATACACAGGTGAACAAACTATGAAATATCTACAATGGACATAAGACAACAACACATAAAAACTTTACAGAAATAAAGAAACAAAACCTCAGCCAACAGGGGACCTCTGCACACCCTTGGTTAACACGCTGTCAGTCCGAGATTACGCTCACACAGTCATATAAAACAGAGTCTTGTTATATTGCAAAATAGATGAAGGATCCTCTCGTTAAAACAACAGGACCAATGTCATGGCATAATACATGAACTAATAGCAAGACACACAAAAAAAAAACTAGCTACATGCATTTGCAAACACATTATTTATAAAGGAAATTACACGATTGTTTTCACTATGAAACACCTTCAGCAGAGGACACGTAAAAAGACAGCACCCGTGAGCTTAGTGTGTTGGTTGCCATGATCATTCAATCTACCAAAAGGTGGCTATTGGATTTGCGTCGTGGAGGTAGTCTACAGCTGTCAAAATGAATCCATGGATCTAGGAACAATCCCAGACCCTTCACGTGTTCAAAACATAGACATGTTTGCCATAGAACTCCTCATTTGACCATCGTTTGACCAAGGCTTTCCTCTACGAATTTGGCTGAACCAATAGGACCTAGTCCATGTCCAGATCATTCCTGAACTGCCCACCTGCCTTATTTTTCTTGTTGACACCTATAACCTAGAGATCAACAAAAACAGTTGCGGAATCTTGAGTCAGCTGTGGAAAGTGGCTGCATTCCGCAGCTGATGAGCAAAATCTAAGTCAAATAGCAAACACAAAAATATAGTTATAAAACCACTTAAAGGCACTCTCAGAATCAATATGTAATGATCTTTGATAGCTTATGAGGCATTGGTGAGGGGAAAAAGTCTAGGAAAGTGTGTATAAGAGATATAGTTTCAGGGCTCAATAGATGGTATGATGACATAACAGAGAAGCAGGTCAATGGAATGAAACTCCTTCATTTAGAGAAATCTGTTGCAGGAAATCTAGATGACCCAAAGGAAAGATAAGGTATGTATGCTTACATGTGATATTATGGAAGTCATGTCATATGGTTGCAGGCAACATGGATCAATGTTCTATCTTGTGAACCATGATCAAAGGAAATATATCCTCTACAGGAATGCATAAGTCACATATTTACTAGATGTAATCAACATAATATTTCCTCATACGAAGTATACGATTGCGGAACTATATTTGGAAGTTCTTGGGAATGAAATATGTGAAGAAAGAAAGAAAGAGGTCATGGAATAAGAAACAATGGTAAAGAAATTTAACATCTGAAAGACCAAGAATATTTGGCTATAATATCTCCCAGAAAGATATTAAGACACTGATGGAAGTCTGGAAAATATAAAGACCCTTGACAATACATATATTTAGGAGATGTGTCAACATGTTGGTTGGATGTTGATACCTACAGGAAGATGCCCTGATGAAATATCATCACAAAGGTAATTATGATTTAAGTGTTCGTTTCTTATTTATGAACTAGTTTCTGGATGGGCTTATGCAGGGCTACAAAAGGGAAGAACTGTGGATGTCTTCCAAGATAACCATGTTGAAGGATGCAAGATCCTTCTGAAGAATAAAACATGATGAAGGTATCATAACATAAATTAATGTCATATGAAGACTGATAGATCACTTTCTGATGAGAGGAATGATGACATGACTGACTTATGGATGAAAGTGATCGATGGTCTGTGCCCTATGAAGAAGTCCAAAAAGATGAAGACTCTGTGAAAAATAAATTCATGACATCGAAGGAAGGAGTTCCTTAAGCAGTTGTTTGTCCCATCATCTCCACCTGAGGAGATGTTGTAGGTACCTACTTAAGAGGGAGCCTAGAAATAAGTTTCTTATTTTGAAGAAACTTGGAAATTCATAAGCCAAGAGGGAGCTTAGGTACATTCCTTCTATAGGAATGAGTACATTCCTTTATTGGAATAGATATGTACTCCCTAATTGAAAGGGAGAGATAGACACATCATTCTGGTCTTCACTTGGGAAGACATAATGGAGGATTGGGTAATAATTTGGCATCCAATACTCTTTGAGGATGAGATACGGCTTCCAAGATAATAATATTCATAGAGGAATGATTTTCTTTGAGGACTGGGGAGTCCAAGATAAGAATAGTCCTGACAGAACACACCCTAAGAACCCGAGTGGGGTATGTTCCCAGAGAGACAATGATGAGAGTGTCTATAAATCAGTGGTCTTGCCAGCATTGAGCTCAGATCTTATGAAGAGATAGAGTTGTTAGTCAAGGAATTCCTATGTAACAATGTTGGTTGATATTATGCTAAACAAATGGGTTACCAATCTGATTCTTCTTATGAGAAATTCTTCAAATTGAGAATGACCAAGTACCATTATGAATACCTCCCTAGTTAATATGGAGTGTTGAAAAGTGTAACTAGGTTCATTCTTCATAATGACATGTAATTGTGATTTTATGTAATGACTACATCATGGGTTTCGTGAGAAAGAGATTTTATTTTTAGTATAGGCTCCCATTGAGAGCCCTTAGGAATTTTGTCGTCTAGTCATAAAATTCTAAAGAGTCATTGTCATGTAATGAAGACATGTTACACATTGTAAAGAGTCATACTTGTCTATGTAAATTCATCCTCCAAGACCTTGTCACTAGCCCTCATCAAGTCGGCTTACAACGAAGAAATTATTCTAGAAGATGAAGTCGACCTTCTCCAAAGGTCATGCCAGCCTAAACAGTCATGACAAACGACTATATATACAAGTCGATGTCCTTGTTCGGAAACAAGCAATTCAATAAAACAAGTCTACAAAGAAGTGCGAAAGAGATACTAGAAGAAGTCTCTATATCAACATAGCAAGAAGGAAGTATAGTGAAGATAGTTGTGATTGTTTTGGGCTAATTTGTCTTCCCACGTGCGAAGGTAGCAGATCCGAAGGTATCAAGAGAAGGTTGTAGGATTGAATATACATTGAGGTGATCTTGTTTGGGTGGAATACCTCACTAGAAGGAACCGAGTAGAAGTGCAATAAGTCTCTCTCTTAAGGAGACTATTCAAGGATGAAAAAGTAATCTACGGTTTTTTTGGTAGGGTTTCATACCTACAAGAAGAAATTTAGATTCTGAAGGAAGTTGAAAAGGAGAAGAGGAAGAGAATCGTTGGAGAGTTGGTTGGTGACTTGGTCTTGGGAGGACTCTAGTTTCAAGGGTATTTGTCATGGTCTTGGTATTCGTCAATTAAAGATCTATAAGAAGAATTTCATTTGGGTTTTCCTCTAAAAGAGCGAGAGGTTTTTTCCTTGTCTGACAAGCCTATATACTATGTCATTGTATCTTTATTGTCATGATTTGGTATGAAAAGAACACATTAATAACTCAAGAAGAGAAGATCATAACTAAGAAGCAAAAATTCTATCACAAGCAATTATCATAGTAGAGAAATCAAGTATCTATTGATGCCCTATGTTACTCAACATAAAATTGGTAAGGAGCATATTAAGAGGGATTTTTCACAGAATCAGAGAGGTGGGCCTCAAATTTACAATGCATAGGAAACACAGACAGTTGGGCATGTTGGGGAGAGAATTCCACATATTTATGTAGCGCTGGATAACAAGAAGGCATATCACCAGGAAATTGTTATCGAGATGGATGGTAAGATTTTTGATCAAGTTGTTTCCATTTTGATTGAACCTGGATCTAATTATGGTTATGTTAATCTTGACCTAGTGGATAAGTGTGGTTTGAATAAATGAGTGCATGCAAAATATTGGTTAGTGCAGTTGGTTACAGGTACAAAAAAGAGAGTGTATCACTAGGTAAGAGATTGTGTATTCGAATTTGAATGTATTTCCATTGGGATCATATAGTATGCTTTTGGGCATGGACAGGTTGTATCTTCATAGGACCAAAGTGGATTTTTATGACAAGGTCATTGATTTATTGGATGACAATGGAGAACAAAGAGTCTTGCAGGCTAAGGAGAAGGCAACATTAGATATAATGGTGACAACTATGCAAGAAAAGCACAATCGTAGAAAAGGGTGTGTGTTATTTGCAATGCATATTTCTAGTGATAAAGGTAAGGATGTTGATGATGCAGAGGTATTGAGAAGGTACCCTATCTTGTAGAAGTTTCAATATGTGTTTCCAGCAGAGATTTCAAAGTTTCTATCTCACAAAGAGGTGGACTTTTCCATTGAGTTGGTACGAGGGACAGCACCAACATCGAAGGCACCATACAGGATGAGCAAAATAGAGTTAGTAGAGTTGAAGTTGTAGTTGAAGTAAATTCTTGAAAAAGGATATATTAGGCCAAGTGTATCGACGTGGGGTGAACTAGTGTTGTTTGTGAAGAAGAAGGATGGTACTCTCAAGCTATGCATTGATTACATGCAGGTGAACAAGTTGACCATCAAGAACAGGTATCCGTTGCCAAGGATTGATGACTTGTTCAATCAGTTGAAGGGAGAAGCATTGTTCTAGAAGATTGATCTGAGATCAAGATACCATCATGTACACATCAAGGAAGAGGACATAAACAAGACATCTTTCCGGACCAGGTATGGGCATTGTGAGTTTGTTGTATTTCCATTTTGTTTGGCTAATTCTCTAGCTACATTTATGTGCTTGATGAATAGTGTGTTGTGTTCTTACCTGGACAATTTTGTTATTGTATTCATTGATGGCATCTTGATATATTCTAAAAATAAGGAAGAGAATTTCGATCAGTTAGCAATAGTGTTGAGATTACTAAGAGAGCATCAGTTGCATGCCAACATTATAAAATGCAGTTTCTTTCAAACAAATGTACATTAATTGGGACATGTTGTTTCCAAGGAAACCATAACAGTGGATCCAGAGAAGATAATGGTTATCATGAAGTGGGTATCTCCTAGAAATGTGGATGAGGTAATACCATTTATGTGGTTAGGAGGATATTATAGGAGGTTCATCATGAACTTCTCTCACATTACATATCCTATTACATCACACAAGAGGCAAGGTAGGAATTTTGACTGGACAGAGGAATGTGCAGTCAGTTTCAAGCAATTGAAGCAGTTGTAGACAAATGCTCCAGTGTTAAAGATTGCAGATCTGGACAAAGAGTTTGTCGTGTCTACAGATGCTTGTAAGAGAGGACTTGGTGGAATCCTGATGAAAGAAGGGTAGGTAGTATGCTATGAGTCACATAAACTAAATGAATATGAGTAGAATTATACAACACATGATATTGAGTTGGAAGCGATCATCCATGCATTGAAGATGTGGAGACACTATCTTCTTGGAAGGAGATTCATATTGAAGAGTGATCAAAGTGGATTGCGGTATCTATTTGAACAACTGAATCTAAATTCCATACAAGATAGATGGTTTTCCACAATCAGTGAGTTTGACTTTGTGATCATGTACATTAAAGGTATAGAGAACAGGGTTTCAAATGCTCTTAGTAGGCAAGTATAGGAGAATCACATACAATTTATGAGCTCTTATGGGACAAAATTACAGGATCAGATCTTATAGGCAGGACAACAGGATGGTAGGTACATGGAGCTTATGCATAGGTTACAGTAAGGTACAGGTGATCGGGATGTGGACTATCATCTTACAATAGATGGTTTAGTTATATTTAGGGACAGGATATATGTGTCGAATGATAGTGAGATCAAGAAAGACTATCTTGAGAGAGTTCCATGCAAAACCATATTCAGGTCACCTAGGATAGCATAAGACATCGATAGCAATGAAGAAGTTTTATAAATGGCTGAATTTGAAGAAGGAAGTGAAAGAGTTTGTGGCTAGATGTTTGGAATATCATCAAGTGAAATTTGAATGCAAGAATTGAGGTGGACTACTACAGTTGATCCTGATTCCAGAGTGTAAATGGGAGGTCATTTCCATGTAATTCATCACAGGTATTCCTAGGACAACTAGGCAACATGATTTCATCACGGTTGTGGTGGAAAGGTTAACTAAGGTAGCACACTTCATTCTAGTTAAGAATACTTATTCAGATAGTGATGTGGCACAGGTATTCATCAGAGATGTTGCGATGTTTCATGGTGTTCCAAGGAATATTATGTTAGACAGGGATACTAAGTTCACTTCCAATTTTTGGAAGGAGTTGTTTGCAAGTTTGGCGATAGAGTTCACCTTCAGCAGAGTTAATCATCCACAGATAGATGGACAACCAGAGAGGGTCAACAAGATATTGGAGTACGTGTTGAGGATGTATGTGATGCATCAGCAGAGGAGATGGGAGGAGTACCTTCCATTGGTTGAGTTTTCTTATAACAATGGGTATAAGGAGTCAATAAGGATAAGTATATTTTAGGCACTATATGGGAAGAGTTGTAATACTCCCATCATTTGGAGTTATCCAATGAAAAAGGTATTGATAGGATTGGACATGTTGGCATATATGGAAGAGGAAATGTAGGTTATAAAAAAAAATCTAAAGGCAGCACAAGACAGGCAAAAAATTTATGCAGATCATAATAGGTTGTTTAAAGAGTTTCAGTTTGGGGTGTTAAAATTGTGAAATTGCAGTCAAAATCCACTTTGGAAATATCATATGATGAATATAATAATTGAAATAGTTTCCTCTTTTCGATAGGACCAAAATCGACCTAAAGATCACCTTAGTTGGACAAGCGAAAGTTGGTTTTTGAATTTATTTATTTACCCATGTATATTCGATTAGGTCGGACCTAAGCACATGTACAATTGGACAGGTCAACCTCAACATCAAGTGGACCCTCATGAAATCCTATATATAGAAGAGAACTCAACCTCATTTTGACACAATCATCAATCTCTCTCTTCTCTCTTCTATTTTTTTGTTCGCATAGGTATGACGGAGGAAAGCTCACGCAAAGGGTATGAAACTATAGGGTCAAAGCTCACATGTGTCTAGGGTCTATGAGTCTCGGACGCTCACACGTAACTAAGGTTTTTTGTCCCTAGAAACTCGCACATTATGGTCAAGGGAGAGTCCAAGAAGTCTTGGACACTCACACAGGGTGTCTAAGGGAGCATCCGGGAGGCTAGGGTTTTCGCAGTGCAGTTGGACCCTGGACGTCTGCATGCAGTTCACCTGGGAGCATCCGGATCTATCCTGGATGTACTCATTCAATCCTTGGGAGAGAATCCAAATTTGTCTTAGACGCTCGGACAGTATCTCTTCATGCATCCAAGACCAAAGATGAGTTATCAATATGCAACAGTGTTTAGCACAGTGACAACCATATTCAACAGTTGACTACAGTCAGTGACAATGCATTGCATTCCTCAGAATTAAGGTCTTTTGAGTACAAGCATGTTTAAATTCATGTTATGGATGTTCTAGTTGTTTTGTTGCATATATAAATATATGGGTATTTGTATTCTATTTTGTTGAATCATTTGATGACAATCTAAGAAGAAGAAGAATTTACAATGGTTTTCCCCATAGAGGGTTTTACCCTGGTCTCTGAGCCAATCTTGGTGTCTCTATGTGTGCATGGTTTTATTTTATTTTTCATTTATGTTCCTCTACATAGAAGATGATGATATTTTTGTTTCTACATAGTCGAATATGCTGATGAATAATAATGTAAATTTGAATAATGTTATAATTTTATGGGGTGAACTTAATGTGTTAATGAACAAATGAAATTATCAAGGCAAATAACAATGTATCCCTATGAAAAATTAACATGTTATCAAATTTGAGTTGAATAAAATCCATGGAGATCACCCCGATAATGACACCTTTAATGAAAGCAAGAAGAGGATGGTTGTAACACCCTCCTCCCACATCTACTCAAGCAACTGGCCAGTCAACGTAAACATGTGACAAGAGGCCACTATAATATGATTCGACCTCCTAAGTCACGTTAATGAAGTGCAACCAACGAAAACACACCATACATACATTCAACATCAGCATTAGGACCCTCAGGAACCAATCCAACCTTTCTGCCAACCAGCCCCTAGGTCCCACTGATCTTTTGGACCACTTGACCTTTGGACACTCTCATGTTATGGGCATGATAGCTTCGAGGGACCTCTAGACACTCTCACAATCTTGCAAGCCAACATCCAGGGACCTTTGGACGCTCTCACAGGCCTGCAAGCCAGTTTCCAAGGACTTTTTTGAACAATGTTGTGTCAGCGTCCCTAGGATTTGAGCCACTTTTTCAGGCCCAGAGCCCATGTCACTTCCCAGAATATAATGACATCTTCATAACACTAAGATAATAGGGAAATGACAGTGCAAAATAAATTACTTGAATAAGACCTTGAATGGACCCCTACTATCCATGACAAACATTTCGTCAAACATATCACGAACATGTAATCTACAGGTGTAAATAACAAATTTGAGCATAGGGGTCTCATACTTAGCTGAGAATCACTAAGAGACATTGGTGCCTCAACATATTGACTGACATTTAATCCATTAGGTCATAGATACATTGTTAATCCATTTACAAGTAAAAACATGATGAGAGCCATACATAGCTACTATCATAAAACATATATATAACCAGCATAATAGCAACGGAAATACTAATGAAATCACAGCCATATGATCCACATAGAAACCATTATAATACTCATAGAGATACAAGGAGAAATAAACTCATATTAGTAATATAAAACCCAAACCCAAGATGGGACTTCCACATTCCACCCAACCATAGAATGGCTAAGCTAAATCACTCTTCATCCATTCACCCCCATGCCATATTCCAAGCATGAATGTGGGATATAATAAACACATCAATCCAAAACCATCTAGGGCTTCTAGAGGTCATCCACCTCAACCCATCAAACAATTATTCCAACTCATGGTTGGACATCACAAAACCATCATGAGATTTGTCTCTATCCAAACCTTCCAGGGCTTTCAGGGCATTTGTTCAACAAAGGCTTCCAAGACTAGTAACTCAACCCACATTTTTTGTTGGGCTTCCATAGCTTTTGTCCAACCAAGGCTTCCAGGACTAGTAACTCAACCCATCAAGGGCTTCCAGAGCATTTTTCCAACCAAGGATTCCAAGACTAGTAACACAACCCAAGTTGTTACAGGGATTCCAGAGAATTTGTCCAACCAAGGCTTCGAGGAACTAATAACTCAACCCAAGCTAAGGAAACATGAGAACCAACCAAAACAAAACAAGGAAATAAACCCACAATCTCCATGGCTATCTAGGAAACGGAAAGGCTAGGAAATCCACTGTCAATCCAAGCAATCCTCCATGCCAGTGACAGATCATAACCAAAAACCCACATGCATATGCCATGCATGCCAAAACTAGTGAGGAAAACAAACATGCAACTCGGTACCTGCAAGAAAATCCCATTGTAGTTGTTGATCCTGATGTCCTCTTATGCTTTCCTGCTCTTCCTTTGCCTTCTTGCTCCAAAAATCCAAGTATGCCACACCCTCCAAGAGTGCTCCAAGAAACCCTAAGTATCCAAGATAATGAGAGAGAAATAATAATGAGAGAGATGCAACAATGAACTAAGTGCTAGGTGAACTATTCAAAAATCATGAGAAATTAGTCAGTTACGACTACCTCACATGGAAATGGTCATACGTGAATGACTCACTTAACACAGTTGAATCCCAAAATGATATATAATAAAAGGTTACCAACTAATCCTCAGAAGCCTTTTTATGAATGAGGCCTCTATTTTCTTCATTTTCCTCCTCACATGCAACCTGTGACCTTTCACCTCCCTTTTCTCCTAATTTCCGTTATTTGCATAAATAAATGTGCCAAAAATGCAAATTTTCCTTTCCAAATCCTTATCCATTGCCTTTGCCAATTTCCTTAGCCATTAATAACCAAATTAACACCCACACTAGGATGTCCTGCCCAACATTCAACTTCGAATAAGTATCCCATTGACCGTGGTTATTATTTTTTCCTTTATTACTTTTATTACATGGAATTTTCACCACGACTATTACAAAACCCTCCCCCTTGGGGGAAAACCATCCCCAGTGTTCAACAACACCTATAACCACAAAACTATTGTAAGAAAAATATATTGTTGATGGAGCTTTATAACTTAGCTCGATGCATTATTTATAATGATCACCCTACTAAGAAAAAAACCAACTGAAAACATAACATCATAATGGCATGAAACCCATACCAATTATTGGAGCTTTATAACATAGCTCATGGCAGTGTTTGTATATATATATATATTATATATATATATATATATATATTATATATATATATATTATATAGATGTATACACAACATATATATATATATAGATGTATACACATAATATATATATATATATGTGTGTATACATCTATATATATATATAATATGTGTGAATACATCTATATATATATATATATATATATATATATATATATATATGTTGTGTGTGTGTATACATCTATATATATGTATATGTGTATATATAATATATATGTGTATACATCTATAGATGTATACAACACATATATATATATATTAGATGTATACACACACATATATATATATATGTGTGTATACATCTATATATATATATATATGTGTGTATACATCTATATATGATATATATAATATATATGTGTATACATCTATATATGTATATATAATATATATATTGTATACATCTATATATGTATACATATATATAATATATATATATATATATATATATATATATATATATATATATAATATATATATATATATATACCAAACATCACCAAACATGTACCAAAACACCATACCAAAACTAATTTTTCTCAACCGGCAAACAAGGAAGGATACATAGCCCGCATTTGATCTGCCATCTCCCATGTAGCTTCATTGGGCCCAAAGTGCTTGAATTTCACTTTAACTTGATTGATTACTGAGTTCCTGAGTATGAACACCTTTTTCTGCAATATACACTGAGGCTCTAGCTAGAATTCTCCATCTGGTTCCACCTAGAATACGAACCAGTCAATCACATGACCAACATCTTTAACATACTTCTTAAGCAATGACACATGGAAAACATCATGGAATTTCACTGTCGGAGGCAGTGCAAGTCGATATGCTGCTGGCCCAATCCTCTCAATGATACTGAAGGGTCCAAAAAACCTCGGTGCCTCCTTGGTACATGATTTAATCCATAAGGAGCTCTTCTTTGGTTTGATACACAAGTACACATGTTCCCCAACCTAGAACTCCTTGAACAACCCATTCCGATATGCATAGCTCTTATGCCTATCTTGTGTTGTCTTTAGATTCTTCTTGATCACCTGCATTTCCTGTTCCATGTTTTCCAACATGTCTGGTCCAATCAACACCATGTTAACTGGATAACTCCAACTGATAGGAGTATTGTAACTCCGCCCATACAATGCTTCAAATAGACTCATCTTCAAATATTCTTGATACGTATTGTTGTAAGTGAACTCTACCAGTGGAAGATACTCTTCCCACTTTCGTTGTTGATGCATCACATACATCCTCAAATTTTCCTCCAATATCTTGTTGACCCTCTCTATCTGTCCATCTATTTGTGGGTGATAAGTTGTATTGAAGGCCAACTCTGTGTCCAAACCTGCAAATAAATCCTTCCAAAACTTGGAAGTGAACTCTGCATCCTTATCTGACACAATCCTCTTTGGAACATCATGCAATCTGACCACATCTCTGATGAATACCTGTGCTACATTGCTATCTGAGAATGTAGAATTCACTGAAATGAAATGTGCAACCTTTGTCAACCTATCCACAATAACCATGATGGAATCATGTTATCTCATTGTCCACGACAAACCTGTGATGAAGTCCATGGAAATGACTTCCCATTTCCATTATGGAATCGCAATCAGTTGTAGCAATGCACCTGGATGTTTGCACTCTGCCTTCACACGCTAACAATCGAAACACCTAGCCACAAACTCTGCTACATCCTTCTTCATATATGGCCAATAATAAAATTTCTTAACTGCACTCAATGTCTTCTAATAACCTGGGTGACCTAAATATGGTTTCACATGAAACTCTCTCAAGATCACCTTCATGAGCTCACTGCTATCTGGCACATATATCCTATCTCTAAATCTAACCAATCCATCTACTGTAAGGAAATAGTCCACATCTTAAGCACTTGCACCTATACCTATACATGTACTATCACCTATACCTATACCAATACTTTGTTGCAACTTCTACATAATCTCCATATATCTGACATCCTACTGACCTACCTGCAAGATCATATCTAGTAAGTCTGTCCCATAAGAGCTCATAGTTGCGAAGTGATTTAAGTATATATGCCTGCTAAGAGCATCTTCCACTCTGTTCTCTTTACCTTTGATGTACCTGATCTCAAAATCAAACTCACTTATCATAGCCAACCACCGAGCTTGCATATCATTCAGATTTGGTAGGTTAAACAGGTACCACAACCCACCGTGATCACTCATCAATGGAAACCTCCTGCCCAGAAGATAGTGTCTCCACATCTTCAACGCATGTATAATCACTGCCAACTCAAGATCATGTGTGGGGTAGTTATTCTCATGCTCATTTAGATTTCATGACTCATAGCAGACCACCTATCCATCCTGCATAAGGACTCCACCAAGTCCTTTCTTGTAATCATTTGTGCATACTGTAAACTCTTTGTCCGGATCTGCAATCTTTAACATCAGTGCATGTGTCAAAAACTACTTAAGCTACTCAAAACTAGCCTCACACTCCACTTTCCATTCAAACTTCTTATATTTCCTCTGCAATGATGTGATAGGATAAGAAATCTATGAGAAGTTCCTGATGAACCTCCTATAATAGCCTGTCAGCCCCATGAAAGATCTCACCTCATCTACATTCCTAGGAGCTACCCACTCCATGATGGCCCTTATCTTTTCTGGATCTACTGCAATGCCCTCCTTGGAGACAACATGTCCCAAGTAATGTACCTCAATCTAAAAGAAACTAAACTTATTGAGCTTAGGATACAATTGATGCTCTCTCAACAACCTCGACATTGTTGCTAAATGCACAACATTCTCTTCCTCATTTTTAGAATATACTAATATATCATCAATGAACACAATAACAAACTTATACAAATACAGACACAACACATTATTCGTCAAGCACTTAAATGTAGCTGGAGCATTAGTTGAGCCAAATGGAATTACAACAAACTCATAATTCCCATACCTAGTCCAGAAATTTGTCTTGTCAATGTTCTCCTCTTTTGATGCGTACTTGATGATATCTGGATCCCAAATCAATCTTTGAGAACATTGTTGCTCCCTTCAACTAATCGAACAAGTCATCTATCATCGGCAATGGATACATGTTCTTGATGGTCACTTTGTTCAACTACATGTAGTCATTGCATAATCTAAGAGTATCATCTTTCTTCTTCACAAACAATACTGGTGTGCCCCATGGTGATACACTTGGGCTAATGTAACCCTTGTCCAACATTTCCTTCAACTGTAGCTTCAAATCCACCAACTTGGGTGTGTTCATCCTGTAAGGTGATTTTGACGCTAGAGTTTTCCCTGGCACTAACTCAATAGAAAATTCTACTTCCCTGTGAGGTGGAAACTCTGAAATATCCTCAGGAAATACATCCTTGAACTGTTGTTAAACTGGGTACCTACTCAACACATCTACATCCTCAACTTCCTTACCTTATCTACACACCCTTTCTTGTAATTTCGCTTTTCTTGCATATTTGTTACCATCCTAATTGATGTGGCTTTCTTCTTACCCTGTAAGACTCTTGGTTCTCCATTATCATCCACACACTCAATGGCCTTGTCATAACAATCCACTTGGTTCTATGAAGGTTCAACCAATCCATGCCCAACAACATACTATATGATCCCAATGGTAGTACATTCAAATGTGTTGTGGTAGGCATACCTTTCAAATCAAATGCACTGTACCTATACCCAACTGCACTAACCAAGTTTATGCATGCAATTCCTCACTCAAACCACACTTATCCACCAAGTCAGGACTAACATAACTATAATTAGATCCAGGGTCAATCAAAATAGAAATAACTTGAACACAAAGCTTATCGTCCATCTCAATGATAGATGCTTAATGGTCTGTCTATTTTTTATCCAATGTTGCATAAATAAGAGGAATGCTCATACCAACATCCCCAATGGTTTGTGTGTCTTGTCCACTATATATCTAAGGCCTACCACCCTTATTTTGCATACAATCTCTCCTACAATCATCTTTTCCACAAGTCCATCACTTTATAGGCTTCCAGCCTGCACCCTTATTCTTCTTCTCATATCAATGTCCTTGTCCTCTATCTGATGCATTGAAATTCTTAGATGGTGTAACATTATCTTTATTATTTGTACCCTAAGGTCTTGCTTGCTTTCTGTCTCATTTTCCTTTTTTCATTACATTGCCTTTCTAGTCTAGCTTAGTCTCATATATGTGCTTTGATTGTTCATAGCAATGCCTTAACTTCTGAATGGCCTCTTCCAATGATCTAGGCTCATCGAACTCAATATTGTATTTGAATGCAACAGGTAATCAATCCCATCTTTAGTTTTGTCCTCCTTCTCATAGCTGATCTGATGTGGTACCTATCGCTATAAATCTAACAAACTTTGAAGTATCATTGCATTTACCTATGCTTGTTTCTCTTATGCCTGCATGATTTTGTCATTATCTACCTTACAAATCCTTATTTCTTCCTTTAAGCTTCTCGATGTACTTGCCAAATCGGAATAATTCCCAACACCATACTACTCATTTGATTCATAGGGAGAATCTTTGTAGTCTACCATCTTGCTAGCCATTTGATACTTCTTCCTGCAAGGTATATTATGTCAGCTAAACCAAATCACAATAAACCAACATACCTTAGTATATCTTAGGGAGGATATCTTGTCTACAATACCAACAAATCAACGTGATACATGTATAACATAATCATGATAATTTATGGAAACATAACACATAAGCATATAACCATGCAACCATTATTCTAGTTAGGGTCCAATCATCAATACATGACCTTATCAACAACTCATACCACAACCTCATACATGACAAAAATAATTACATCACTACACACTTGATCACATGCGGCCATTAACATGCATAAGAAATGCATAACCAACCATACACATGCATAAAAACATGTAATCAAGCATAAACGAACAATACTTGTAACCAAGCCTACAAGAATGATACATGTAAGTGACATATAATAATATGTAACTAGTCATACGCTCACAACGACGCACTCCACAATAACAACATCAACTTCCACATGGAAACATTACTACAACCATGATAAACATTATGCAAATGCAACAAGCACATGGAATGCAAGTGTAAGAGACACACATGCAATTGACATGCATGCATGACCAACACACAACCCATCTCGTCTGAGGGGTGAACCATGCTCTAATACCACTACGTAACACCCTCCTCCCACATCTACCCAAACAACCATCCAGTCGGGGTAAACATGTGATGAGAGGCCACTATGATATGATTTGACCTCCTAAGTCATGTTAAGAAAGTGGAACCGATGAAAACACACCATACAGAAATTCAAAATCAGCATTAGGACCCTCACGAACCAATCCAACCTTTCTGCCAACCATCCCCTGGGCCCCATTGAGCTTTTGTACCACTTGACCTCTGGATGTTATCATGCTATGGGTATGCCAGCATCGAAGGACCTCTTTACGCTCTCACAGGCCTGCAAGCCAGTGTCCAAGGACTTTTTTGCACAGTGATTTTCCAGCGTCCCTGGGATTTGGGTCATTTTTTCAGGCCCAGATCCCAGGTCACTTCCCATAATAGAATGACATCTTCATAACAACAAGATAACAGAGAAATGACAGTGCAAAAGAAATTACTTGAATAAGACCTTGACTGGACCCCTACTATCTAGTGACAGATCATGGCCAAAATCCCACATGTATATACCATGCATGCCAAAACTAGCGAGGAAAACATACATGCAACTTGGTACCTGCAAGAAAATCTTGTTGTAGATGCTAATCCTGATGTCCTATTGCGCATTCCTGCTCTTCCTTTTCCTTCTTGTTCCAAAAATACAAGTATGCCACACCCTCCAAGAGTGATCCAAGAAACTCTAAGTATCCAAGGGTATGACAGAGAGAGAATAATGAGAGAGCTCCAACACTGAACTGACAAAAGGTTACCAACTGATCCTCAGAATCCTTTCTATGAATGAGGTCTCTATTTTCTTCATTTTCCTCCTCACATGAAATTTGTGACCTTTCACCTCCCTTTTCTCCTAATTTCCATTGTTTTCATAAATAAATGTGCCAAAAATGCCAATTTGCCTTTCCAAAGTCTTAGCCATTGCCTTTGCCAATTTCCTTAGCCATTAATAACCAAATTAACACCCACACTAGGATGTCTTGCCCAACATTCATCTTCAAAAAAGTGTCCCATCAACCGTGGTTATTATTTTTTCCTTTATTACTTTTATTACATTGAATTTTCACCAGGTTTGTTACAATGGTGGAGACCTAAAAGAATTCTAGGGTTTGAAGAAAACCCTAGGCAAATTAATTATCAGGGTTTGATGGATTCTATGAGGTTAGGGTTGGAAATAAAATCTTGCTTTATGGAAAAGACATGAGATATATCATGGTCAATATGAAGATGCTCAAGCACTTGTGAAATATTTGATGAATCTCTAGCTGGATAATCCCTAGTAGGCATGATTGGTTCATAAAGATAACATTGTTGTGTGGACTATGGATAGTGATGGTTGGTTCTAGAGGGAGAGGATCACCTCTCATTAAAGATAAGTATCTCTTGACTTATGATGCTTCTTACTTTTGTTTAGACTTATGGATATGACTATTATATTGTTTGTACTTCCTTCATATGTATTTGAGTATACAAATGTTTCTAACCTCCTTGATGAGATGTGATAAGTGAATCCTTCTTGCAGATCATTTGAAATGTAGGAAGGATGGCTAGAGCTACAAAAGGTAAAGAGGAACTATATGAAAAGATGATAAAGTACTTCAAGCTGCCTATGTCTAATGAAAATGGTCACGTGTATTTGAATAGGTATGCATGGTATGTTGTATTTCAGCAGTAACATTGATGGCTAGGTAAGCCCTGAGGTATGATGAGAATGTCTCTTTCTTTAATGACTCATACATGCATATGAAAGTGACTTGGATCTATGTTTCCCATGATGAAATGATGCACCTGGTGTTGAACATTTTTATCTTCTTGAATTATATGAGGCTATCTAATGTTGATACATTGGTATACTTGATGTTTGGCTTACATCTATCTGTTGGATATCTTGATCCTTTAAAGTAGGCTAGCACCTTGACTCTAGTAGATGATACTCTTGATACTTGGAATTATGGATTTCACATAGAAGGTTAACTCATTAATTCTTATGCATGATGTTATTGATAATGCTTGTGATAAGCATGATCAAAGCTAATGGAAAGAGAGATTGACACTCTTGTTTGTTTTGGTAAAGTTTTATTGAATGACCTAACTTGATCCTATTGATCATGATAAGAATGGTAACATTTATGTTAGAAGTATAACTATGAGATTGATATTCTAGATTTCTTACTACCTGTGGTCATGTCTTGATGTCATATGGTAAAACTAAATGCCCTAACCTGATGTATTATCTTGATAGAAAGTGGTATTGTGTTCATAATCTTTGAGATATGATATCACATCTATTTTTTGCCCTAATATTTCAAGTCTAACCCTTAATTAAAGATTGATGACATGATTTTGATGTTGATGACCATGATAGATATATGTTTATGGTCTAACAAAGCTACTATTGCATGACACTAGTAGAGATGGGTTGGTGACATTAATGAAATAGATTCCCAGTCGGAGGGAGAATCTCTTCTCAAGAAACTTACTCATATTTCTATTTTCATTATGTACTGTTGAAGTATTATTTATCTTCATATGACATTATTTAACTACAACAAGTCACAGATTTGAATCCCGCACAAAATAAGGGTTTTTGTTCCAGATGCAAGCACAAAACTGGGAGATTTTGTCCCTGGACGCACACATACTAAGGCCAAGATAGCGTCCAGGAAGCTAAAGATGCTCCCATGCTAACTT
The DNA here is from genome assembly GCA_000404065.3 of Pinus taeda. NCBI lineage: Eukaryota > Viridiplantae > Streptophyta > Pinopsida > Pinales > Pinaceae > Pinus > Pinus taeda. The sequence goes on along the minus strand of APFE030205408.1, from coordinate 72,888 downwards.
GAAGGGAGAATCCAAGGGTTTGACTACAATTGACCATCATCCAGAGTTTTCTAAAGTTGTCAAAACTCTGAATAAGGTGTCTCTGACATATTCTGCTACTGTAAACTGATTTCTGAAGTTGTTGGGTTAAATTGTTGATCACAGAAAAATGAAGTTTTGTGCATAAAATCATATGTTCACCCAGAAGATGTGAATACCATAAATGTGTTGCAGATAATAGTAAGATCTGGAAGAAGGAAAATCTTGAATGTTTTCCGAAATATGAACATGAAGACGAAACTTGTGTTTACAGGTAACCTGGACATACATATAGATATGTCAATATGTTTGAGGTTTTTGCTACAAATATTTGGTATGATTTAGTTAATTGATATAAATGAGCCGTGTTTGGGGTTTTGACATGACTCTTGACAATGACTTATAACTTTGACCTGATAATTGATGTGTTTTGGACTATATATCTCTCTACGATAGAAAATTTGGACTTGACCTGATGACTAATGATTTGATTTGACAATCGTTGATTTGCCCTGATATCAATGTTATGTGGGCATAGTAACCTTCAATGAATTATGTGAGTATTCGGAAAAATTGTTTTGTATTGGCCTCCTTGTTACTAACATAATAGTTGAAGTATTGATAGTTGTGATTCAGTATGAAGATGGAACCTGCATGATTTATCCTTGGTGTATGAATTTGCATCTAGTGACAGAAATGACATGTATTATTATTATGAGAATGACTTGATGAAGTTTTGGATTGATATTGCATGATAGATGAAAAAATTGTTGGCATAATAATAGATGAAGTCAAGACTTGATATGAGCTCTACCTGTCACCTAGTTTAAAGAATTGATATTATGATATTGATGACTTTGATAATAGCTTTGATCTGACTTCTAAACTCTGGTGAGATGAATTTGTTGATACAACATTGATTTATGTAAGCCTGATTATGTTATCTTAGTAAGGAATTATGCTTGCAGAGAGCATTGCATGAAGCAAGCTCCCCGATCCAAATATGTCCAGATTTGACAGTTATCTGATGAAGTCGGGATGATGAGTTCGAAGGCATGGCTTTGATTTTGATTATGGTTTTGGTTTTACATATTGATGGTCTACCCTTGACAGGTGATGAGCCTCTATTGAGCTAAGTAAGAGGGAGATGGCTTCTTAAGCTCAAAATGATGTATCATGGCATGATGAATCAATTTCTGAAATTTGGGAAAGAAATTATATATTGTAAGGTTGTTGAAAAAAAAAATTTAATAATGGAAATGCAAATCCTTGGATACTCTGATTGAATTACAAGATTTTAAACTTGACTTGGCAACTGACAGTTGATTGAAGCATTGATGTTTTGTCTTTGAACATCCATCCGTATATATATTGGCTTCTTAAGCTCGAAATGATGTATCATGGAATGATGAATTGATTTCTGAAATTTGGGAAATAAATTATATATTACAAGGTTGTTGAAAATGTTTTTGAATAATGGAAATGTAAATCCCTGGATACTCCAATTGAATTACAAGATGTTAAACTTGACTTGGCAAATAACAATTGATTGAAGCATTGATGTTCCGTCTTTGAACATCCATCTGATGTATATATATATTATATTAACTATATATATATATATATATATATATATATATATATATACTATATATATATTATATATATTTATATATATAGAATATATATACGCTTTATGTGCATACCTGAATAAATTCATGATGAGCTGCTTCATCACATTGATTTTCCACTAAAACATACTTTGAAATATTTGCATGAGATGTCCTATTTTTTAGGCCGAGATATTTCTCCTATGATATGTGACTGCATGCACGTATTTTTGTTAATAGAGATTATTGTTGTGAGCACATATGAGTGTTGCCTTAATATAAGATATTCCATGATATTATTGATGAAAGGTCCACAGTTTTACACTCGACCGAGATTCAGTATGAATTTGTTAGCATGGCTAACTGCGAGGCGGGATGTAGAAGCTTCTTAGAAATTGTTGAATTTTCTACATCTATCCATTAGAAAATTCATTTGTATTTTGCTATTTTATTTCTTCTACTTATAAATTCTGAACAATTTATTTAAAACATTTAAATACTGAAATAAACACAATACAGTCACAACATCTACAGATCATCAATTGAAAGAAAACAACCACACAAGTGACACTGTTATTTTTAGACAAATGTCCCTGGAAAAACCCAATGTGGGAAAAATGGTGTAGCTATTCTGAGGGTTTATTATTATGCAATATTTCCTTGAGTACAACTAGGTGCCTAACCGGCTCACACGACAAAGAAAAATACACGGCATAAATACCTCTATATTCAGAAACTGGTATTCAGAAAATTTGTCCCACGAAACCCTCTCTGGCACAACTGAAGCTCAACGCTAGCCCTTGTGGCATTTGCATCAGCCTCCTGCTAACCTGTGTTAGCCCCAGGACCCCCTGCGTCAGCCCTCTAAGGCACTGTGCAACCTCTGGGACCCTCTGCGTCACTTCAGCGTCCTATGCATGGATGACACAGTCCCTCTGGCCTTTATGTTATCTCTGCTGACTTGAACTAGTTGCATCTCTTGCTCTCCCTGTTTCTGAGCTAGTCTCTCAGTATTGTCTCTGCCTCTCTGCCCAGTACTCACTGCCCCTCGTTGTTGATCATTGATTCAAATTTTCTTAGCAACCCCGCTCTAGAAAAATGAATGACTGATCACTCTGGTGTGTTCTCCAACTGACCCTCAAGCCTCTCCTTATACTTTTCTCATTGGTCTTTCAACGACCGAGATTAAATCTCTAATCAACGGCTAAGATTAGATTTGGCTTCATCCATGACTTTTAGAACCTTCTAACCCAGTTTTATATCAATACCCATTAATATTTTATTTTTCCTAAGTTTAGACTTAGAAACTCCATTAAAAATATTAATTATTTTAATATCTCCCAAACTGGGTACAATATGTCCAAAACATTATGGGTCTTGAAGATCTCATGTTCTTTAGCCTCTCCACCAGTTTTCATGGCTAGACCACATCCGATGCTACCACAAATCAACACTCCCTCTTAGCGAGGACTGTGCTCTAGCAATATTCCATACTGAGCATCACTCTGACTATCTGGCACCGGTACCTGTGTTGATGCTAGGCCTCCCAGCCCAACATCCTCTGCACTAATGCATCCTGTACTACTTCCCATGGCCCTGCCACTACCACTTTTGCATCCATACAGTAGCTCTCTCTGCATTCGTGCTACTGCTGGTACATCTGCCCAACACTGCATCCCCCTTTCATCATGTTGCATCGTGCTACTACATACTGCTACTGCACTGCAACTCAGTTACTAAGAAGTAAGTAACTGATCCACCCAAATTCTAACATCCCTATCAGGCTATAAATAGTCCTAATGTTGAAGCTCTCTTTGTCGCTAACAAGTGCTCCCTCTACTGACCTTTGCGTTGCTACAACAACTCCCTGCATCTTGCACCGTTGCACACCTCTATGTGCCATCCTACACTAGTGCAACACTCCCATGCCTCTCGCACTGTTGCAACTTGCTAACCTTGCTCTACCTGGGGACTCCTGCACTTTAACACTCTTTGTCGCTTCATTTGCATCCATTTCTACCTACATCCACCAGTGCTGCTACTCCTCTTTGAGGTGCCCGTAGCAAGGTATAATCCAAGAGGTTGGGTAACTCAAGGATCATACCCCTCATCGCCTGTATTCCTCCTAACTACAGCTCGATGTCTCTCCACTTATTCTCAAGTGGAACATGAGCATCATGGCATAGTTATCATCCTCCTCGACTTCTTTCTCTGCCTTTGTTGGCACTGCCTTGGAGTTAGAAGCCTCTCCCTTACTCTTTTTCCTCGGACACTGGTTCACATAGTGACCCAATTCCCCAAAATGGAAGCACTTGACCTTAGATATGTCCTTCTTCTTCCTCTTCTCCTGCTTTCCTGCAGATGCTAGAGCCGCATCCTCTTCCTCTTCCTTCTTGATCCTAGCCCCTTTGCTGCTACTCACCATATTGGTCAGTCATCTAATCTCTTCTTGACGAAGAGCCGCCCACAGTTCTTACCAATCTAGAAGACTCGCCCTGTTGAGTATTCTATGGACAAATGTGTCCCAATCCTTAGAGACTGCATTAAGTGCAGTCCTCACCATCAACTCCTGATTTGGCATGGCCCCTATGGAAGTCAGTTGGTCACAGATCTCCTTCAACAGACCGAGGAAGACATCTATCTGCTCTCCCTTCTTCATCTGGTATGACCTTAGCTGATTCTCCAGGAGCATCTTCCTCTGCATGGAATTATGATGGTACAATGTCTTAAAAGTGTCACACATCTCCTTTTCCATTTCCTTCTCAGCAATATGTGGGACCACATGATCCTTGACCCCATCAAGGATGATGCACTTTGCCTTAGCCATTGCCTCCTCGTACCTTTCATTAGCTATCGTGTCAACTAGGATAGCCATTACTCTCAAGGTGAAGCCCTTGATATGATGTTTGTCTGGAATGGACAAGATCCTAGCCTTCCATACCACAAAGTTGGGCGCTCCATCCAGCATGTCCTGATCTCTCAACCCATTCACAACCATCTCGTTTCTCTATTCTGTCGACTCCTCCGAGTCTATCTACTTCCCGCTTGGAAGTTCTCGGTTTGACTCCTGCTGAGTCTCTCTACTTCCCGTCTGGAAGTTCTCGTTTCGACTCCTTCGAGTCTATCTACTTCCTGTCTGGAATTTCTCTTCTGGACTCCCTCTAAGTCTCGATTTTCCTCCTGGAAATCCTTCTTCCAACCGTCAAGTTGCCCCTCTCTAATTGTCTGTGCAACTAAAACACTAATCTAGATTCCTTGGCTAGAAATATGCCTCGGAAGCAACTCCCTCTGCCTTGGTCTTGCCCTGTTAGGTATTGTTCTGACCATAGTACCCCACCAGCTTCACTCCCACAAACTGCCCACAACTTCCTTCACCCCAGCAACTGAAGGGCTGAGCCTCTAAGCTCTGTGCAATCCGAGCTACAACAAAATAGCTCCCTCAGCCACTACATCAGCCCTCCTGGTCTCTGTGTGGCTCTGCATGAGCCTCTCTCTGCCCTCCTCAACCTCTATGTTGGCCTCTCTCTGGCCCGGATTAATGACGTAGTCCCTCTGTGTCAACCATTCCTCTGTTGCTTTTGCAAGGATCAGCTACTGTCACTCAGGAAAGTTGATTCTGCTACAAATTCTCTACTTAGCTAATGCCTTCAACTCTCCTGTGATCTGCAACCACGCGCTCTAATACCGTGTTGAATTTTGTAAGTCTATCCATTAGAAAATTATCTTTATTTTGCTGGTTTATTTCTTCTACTTGTAAATTCTGAACAAGTTATTTACAACATTTAAATACTGAAATAAACACAATACAAGCACAACATCTACAAATCATCAACAAAAAGAAAAAAATCACACAAGTGACACCGTTATTTTTGGACAAATGTCCCCGGAAAAACCTAACGCGAGAAAACTAGTGCAACTATTCTGAGGGTTTATTATTATGCACTATTTCCTTGAGTACAACTAGATGCCTAACCAGCTCACCCGACAGAGAAAAATACACGGTAGCAATACCTCTATATTTGGAAATAGGTATTCAGAAAACTTGTCCCGCGAAACCCTCTCCGGCACAACTAAAGCTCAATGCTGGCCCTTCTGGCTTCTACGTCAACCTCCTACTAATGTGTGTTTGCCCCAAGACCCTCTGTGTCAGCCCTCTGAGGCACTCCGTAATCTCTGGGACCCTCTGTGTCACTCCAGCAACCTCTCTTTGGATGACATAGTCCCTCTGGCCTCTGCGTTGTCTCTATTGGGTTCTGTGTGGCCTAAACTGGCTACTGCTCTCGCTCTCCCTGCTTCTGCATTGGTTTCTCAATATTGTCTCTACCTATCTGCCTAGTACTCACTACCCCTCACTGTTGATCATTGATTCAACTTTTCTTAGCAACCCCGCTCTAGCAAAATGAATGATTGATCACTCTGGCGTGTTCTCCAACTGACCCTCAAGCCTCTTCTTATACTTTTCTCATTGGTCCTTCAACGAATGAGATTAAATCTCTAATCAACGGCTAAGATTAGATTTGGCTTAATCCATGACTTTTGCAACCTTCTAACCCAGTTTTATATTAATACCCATTAATATTTTATTTCTCCTAATTTTAGACTTAGGAACTCCATTCAAAATATTAATTATTTTAATAGCTCCCAAATCGGGTACAATCTGTCCAAAACATTTCTAGGTCTTGGAGATCTCATGTGCTTTAGCCTCTCCACTCATTTTCATGGCTAGAGCATATCCGATGCTACCACAAATCAACAAATATCTGTCTAATTAGGATCTAAATATGACATGGACACATTGCGACGGTAGAGAATCTCATATATATAGTTGGGACTGAGATACTCCCATATTTTGAGACCGTACATTTATTCGAAACAAGCTTAGACTTGTGATTGGCACCTCCTTGAGAGGGAGGTTGATTATGGTATCTTTTTTTTATTTATGTGATTATTTGTGATCTAACACTATATTTGATTTGATCTCCCTTATGAATAGGAAGCAACTACTATTGAGAAAAGAAGATACCAGATTTGAGTATGATGAAAGTAGCGCTGATAAAGGACACTGAGCCAACTCTTCCTCCCTGCCTGAGCTCCCAGGGTGAGGAATTGACATAGAAGTCTCCTGGGGTTGAGGGAACTCTGGAAAATAGGGTATGACCCCTATTTGCTACCCATAAAGTTGGAGATGTTGCTCCCCTATCTTCATAGGGTCGAAGAATGCTACTCCCCTCTCTGGTATTTTCAGAGTACACCCTAGTTGGCATAATACCCACAATTAGGGCTTGTCAAGAATACCGCTCCATGTTTGGCCAACGGATTGAGAGTTTACAACCCAAGTCGATTATGATGCAAGTGTTCTAACACATGAGTGTTCAGGGTCATCGATGGGAATATCAGTAGGCAATAGGATGGGTTGAGATAACCCTATGCAGTTATGGGTTGAAATTGAACTCCCTGATGTGATCCTAGGGTCAAGATGTGCTCCCCTATGTGTTTGGGTATCCTATTGCTCAATATGGGGTTGTAGATGTATATCTCTGCCATGATATTTCGGGTCGATATTTTCTCCCCGATGTGCTTACAGGGTTAAATGTGCTCCTTGATTATATGATCTTCGATGATGATTAATGATGATATTATGAGTAGCATCCCGCTCGCAGAGATTTCAGGTAGTTGCCTGAAGAATAGAGGGTGGTAGCTTAAGCTCCCCTCCGATAACAGATTATTATTCTTTTATATTCAAGAATGTTCATCGTATGAGCAAAAATAATTAAGAGATAAGAAGGATTAAGCAAGTGATAGATCAATATGAACATTGATGATTTGTGATGATGAGACACTTGAGATGGTCATGGCATGACAACTACATGATAGAGATGTTAAGTGATGATGCGTGATGACACTTGAAGACACCATAATAGCATATTGATTGATGGACATATATTGGCAGGTGGAATTCTTCCTAGTTGAGAGAGAGTGTTAAAATTATGCAACTATGGTCAAATTCCACTTTTTATGGCTCATATGATGAAGATAATAATTGAAATAGATTCCACTATTCGAGAGGACCAAAATCGACCTAAAGATCACCTTATTTGGACAAGTAGAAGTTGGTTTTTGAATTTATTTATTTACTCATGTATATTAGATTAGGTCGGCCCTAAGCACGTGTACAATTGGATAGGTCAGCCTCAACATCAAGTGGACCCTCACGAAAGCCTATATATAGAATACACCTCAAGTTAATTTGGACACAATCATCAATCTCTCTCTTCTCTCTTCTATTGTTTGGTTCACACAGGTCTGATAGAGGAAAGCTCGTGCAAAGGGTCTGAAACTATAGGGTCTAAGATCAAACATGTCTAGGGTGTCGGAGTCTCGAACACTCGCACGTAACTAAGTTTTTTCGTCCCTAAATGCTCGCACAGTGTATTCAAGGGAGTGTCCGAGAAGTCTCAGACGCTCGTAGAAGGTGTCTAAGGGAGCGTCTAGGAGGCTAGGATTTTCGCAGTGCAGTTGAACCTCAGACACTCACACACAGTTCTCCTGGCAGTGTCCAGATTTGTCCCAAACACACTCATCCAGTCCTCGAGAGAGAGTCCAAATCTATCTTAGATGCTCGCACACAGTATCTTTACATGTGTCTGAGAAAAAAGATGAGATATAAATATGCATCAAAGATTAGCAAAGTGACATCCATATTCAATGGTTGACTACAGTCAGTGACAGTGCATTACAATCCTCAGAATCAGGGTCTTTTGAGTACAAGCATGTTTAAGGTCATGTTATGTATGCTCTAGTTGTTTTTTGCATAAATAAATATATGGATCATTGTACTCTCTTTTGTTGAATCATTTGATAATGATCTAAGAAGAAGACGAATTTACAAGGGTTTTCCCCATAGTGGGGTTTTCCCTTTATTATGTCAAATAAATCCCTCTTGCTGACAAGAGCGATCTCCCTAGATCCTAAAGGAAACTAGAAACAAACAAACAATTGAATGACTCTTTACCTAAGCTTATTTTGTTTGAATTGTAAATACAAGTGTAGGAGAATAAGCCTCTTACCTATTTATGAAATGCTTGATGAAGATCCTTGCTCTATCTCGTTGAAGCTTCCCGATACTGAAAAAAGGCCTGCAATCACTGACATAAAAGAGATCAAAGGCACATGCAATCATAACAATTCAAAAAAACCTAATCTAATTATCAAGGAGATTGGAAATTGAGATTATCTTACTGAACATCAAAATAATTATAAACTATCCATCATTTCAATAAGACAATACAATGGGAAAAAATGTTCTAAAGAAGAACCTTACAACCTCTACCTTGATGTCATGAGGTTCCTATGCCTCTAAAACTCTCCTTAGTTGATAAGCCTTCAAATCTAAATCCAAAAACATAAATGTATCATTTTTTAACCTCCTAATCCCTCTATCGTCGAGTCAATTTATAGGCCTAGAGGAAGAAGTTTTAGATCCAAAATAGAAGGATGAGATCCTCTAATTGGGTGATTAGGGTTCCTTGATCAAAGGGAATTAGCTCCATGATCTGAAGGGTATGGCTCGAATAGATATGACCTAGAAAATTTTAGTTGGGATATATTTGACCAACAATGCTTCTGAAATTCACTTTTTATTTTTAATTTTCTTAGAGTTATCTGCGCGGTCTATAGTGGAAGACAGAGTGTAGTTTTGCGCATATATCAGGGATAGAAACTGCAAATCCACGAAAACTTACTAGGAGAAGTGCACAGGTCACACTTAACAAGTCATAAAGCCATTTTACCCCAAATTGACATCTTCTTCAAGTGTTTTTGATTTTTTGACTTTTAAGGGAGTGTAATGGAACATGTTTATGGATGGTGAGAGATCCATTTTAACGGTCAAGTGTCATGGTGACAAAATGACGTGTAATAGATTGCCCCCTAAAGTGCGAAGTTTGAAAAATAAGTTTTTAAAGATTGGAGTGTTTTATCATGCCAAAGATTGGATCAGAGACAATAGTTGGAAACCTACAAGAAACATTCAAGAATTACAATGCAATATATAATCATCACTGAGGTAGGTATTCCCATACTTAGAATAAAACTAACTCAATGAACAAGTACAAAAAAACTCAAAAATCATATCAATAGTAGACACAGTATGGACGCAACCATCAACTATAAATTTGGTCTACATAATCATGAATATATATCTCCTCGCAACCTGTATTTATGAAACTAAAATCCAGGGTCTTGATCTCCATCTCTCGATCCGTTGTACGAATCTAGCCATGCGAGTGAATGTCTTGAAATCGAACATGGCATAAACCACTTGATTACGGTAATGATGTGAACCATTAATGAGTGTGAAAGAAATCAACAATAATGACCATGGCTCTCAAGGTACTTTCAGTACAATATATAGAGTGTGAAAAGATGATCTAAAGTCGAACACTCATAGAGTCATTTGATCGAAGGCCAATGATGAAAACCTTTCTTCGAAAGTAAGAAACTTGCCATCAAGGCATGCAAGCTTCAAGGTACTGAAGGTTTCTAGATTAACTTCCTAGATAATGAGATGAAGTCGATAGGAAGCGACCCGTCACAGGAAAGCCTATGACACGAAACACAATGTCATTTTCTGAAGAATAGTTTGCGAGGACTGACTTAGGGATGGCTGAAGCAATTGAAGGGTGAAATTTGAAAAGGAATATGAACTGAGGTTGAACTTCTCTTGAACACATAGCGACACGACAATTGCCTTGGCAACATTTGAATCAACGATAATACTCAAAACTAGTTGAAGATTTTCAATGGGGTTCAATTAACTGTAAGATAAATAGACTTCCCAAGCTTGACAGAAGTGTGACAAAGCAGCGTGTTCAAGAGCGACATACTGCCTTCATAATGAATGTAAAATGAATACCCTTTCCAAATTTTCCCCCACCATTACTGACAAGTACCTCTTTATTTTTTACAAGCTTGAGGATGATAACATATGCTTGTCCTATAAGCTCATCCTTCATATGAGTCCTCCAAAGTATTTTTAACAAACCTTGGTCTAGTCTTGTTATGCTTAATGAGTCCTGTACTGTTTAATTTTTACAAGTCTAGTAAAGGGGTAATTCGATGTTGTTTTCATGTTTAAAGAGTTTGAAATAGACACAAAAATAAAACTCATTTATTTCTTTGGTGGAGGGAATGTGAAATTTCCCATAAGAGATGAATCTTTAAGAATACCAACACCAACATCCTCATATGTAGTGACCAATTTTCCAACAAAGGAAACACTATCAGTATAGTTAGGGTCTGAAGTGTAATAAGACAGTTGGTCTACTTTCGTAATTTTTCCTTTATGAGGAAACATAATCATTCGAAAAAATGATGAGACCATGATAGACATAGAATAAGTCTAACTTCAGCCCAGTAATAGGTTATAACCAATTTGAGCGTCAATGACTTCAACTTCAATTGCAACCATTTTACCTTCTAATTCTACAAGCAGGTTGTCCAAAATTCCATAAGGTAGAAAACATCTTCCATCAAATGCTTTCAAGGTTGTGGGAGATCGATTGATAGCTGGAGAACCTAAAGCTCTCCAATGACCAATATATATTATACATGTAGACACTCCTTCATCAATTACCGTTCAAAAAACTCGTTTTGCCTTGACAAAAACTGGTATCTGGAAGGCCAGTTGATGTGCGAGTCTGGGTACATGATTTTCGAGATAAAAAACGATTAGATTAGAGTCTCGGGGATCAACTTCTCCTCTGGATGATAATAGTAATTTCCTTTATGTTGGACAAGTCTACGGCACTTCGAGAACCGACATCGTTGAAGGTGACATAGCCATATCTTCAACAATATTGTAATTCTAAGCAGCTCTAACATGAGGATTAAAAGTTGAATTTCAAAGAAAATCCTTAGGAGGCAGTCGAATTACCATATAGGGATTAGGTTTTTAAATTTGTAAAGTTTCAAAAAGAGGAGGAGATGATGTGGAAGAATGACCATGTGAACAGGAATCATTTCCATCTACACTAGGACTTTTAGATCCATAGTATTTGGACCTCGTAGCTACCATAACTTATGAAGACATCATCATGATGTTTGTTGATGTGGAAGAGGAATATGGGTTATGGGAAACCATCTTACTGTCTTGAGAAGGAAATGGATCCTTCAAAATAGCGGGATTAGGTGAACCCTTAATGAATTTAGAAACTTCAGCACGATGAGGGCATTCCTTGGTGTAATGATCATCATCACACATTAAACAAGGATAGCAAGGTTTCTTTTTTTCGACAGATGGTTCATTCTTGTTTGATTTCTCCTTGGGAGCAGTGTCTTGTTTGGATTTTCCTTTTCCTTTCTTTTTACCTCTAGATCTCTTGTTTTTTCCAGTAGATGAATCTACGACATTTATTTCAGAAGTAATTTCAGGAGAAGGATCTTCTTCGAGTGAATCTGGTAAGGCCAAAATCTAAGTCTTTTTAGAATTTTTCTTTTTAGTCTTAGACTTTTGGCTAACATAACCAATCACACCATCAGTGACGTGTGATCCTGTAAGAGTTGGGTTGGTTTGACCTAGATGAGGAAAATCTGGAATTTTTTCATACAAAGTGCCAGACTGAGTATAAACAAGATCTAAGTACTCGGCACAAGAGATAACTTGTTCTTCAGTTACAACGCCACCTTTGGAAACATCTTCAGTAATTACTGGCATAAATGATTTTATAAACCATTCGGCTAAGATCTGATCTGGGATGTAAGCTTTAATTAAATGATGTCTTCATCTCCATTCATGAATATGATCTGAAATATAAGTAGACGTTGACTATTTCAGAGAAGTTAAAAGTTCAGTCCATTATCGTATCAGATGGGTAGTTGAAAATGTGTCAAAAAAATAGTGGCTATGGCATTAAAAGTACTAAAAGAAGCTTGCGGTAATTTGACATACCACTTGGCTTCCAAACCAGTTAAGGTTCATTTGAAAAGTTGTAATCTAATGGAATCATCGACTAATGAGTTCGAGGCAAACCAAATATGATAAGTCATGATGTGATAAGATGTGTCCTCTCGTGATTTACCTTCAAATTTTGGAATGTCACTGAGAAACTTCGTAGGGATTGCCAACCAAAATGGTAGATAGAAAATGGGATCATTTGTTAACTAATATAAATATGGTAAATCCAAATTTTCAATAAATGGTATCTGATGGTTAGGGTCTTATTGCAGGTATTGATAACCCTGACGGACAAGTCTTGTTCCTGGAGGAGGATACCCAGTATATCCTAGAATAGCCTGAGCAATTGGAATTTTCATACCTCTCAGATATATAGGATGAGCCATACCGAATTGCGGTTGAATCGTCACTTGAAAATTATGACCAGGGTATGGTTGATTCTATAAAGGAGGACCCTTACCCATTTGACCTTAGATGAACTATCCCTGGAAGGATTGACTTTTCAAAGGTTGACCTAGGAAGAATTGAATTTGAAAAGTTTTTCCTTGTAAATATTGACCTTGAAAAAATTGACTTTGGGGTTGACCTTAAAAATCTTATCCTTGAAACAGTGTTTGCACATATAATATACTACGTTGTACCATGTATTTAGGGTATATACTGAACCGTAGGAATAGTTTGATAAAAAAATCCCTGAGGAATAGTCTAAGTAGTTGGTTGCACCATTACTTGAGAAGTAATTGGAACAGTTACTTATGATACTCCCGGGATGGGAGTTGATGGTCAACTCGAAACTAGATTTTGAACAGATGTTTGAACCGAAGACTAAATCGGATTTTGCGGAGTACTTGGGATAGATTGCTGGAGCAGTTGCTGAATAGGTGTTGATGGATTACCCTGGGCAGGTTGTTGGGCTTGAATAGGAATACCTTGAAGAGGTTGTCCACTAGGTTGAACAGGTTGATAAATTGGCACTTGAGGAGTAACTGGCACTGGCCGTTGATTATATGAAGGATTCTATATTGGGTTCATCTCGAGATACAGAGTACCGACAATGGGTTGAGATATCACAGGTTGACCTAAACCGACTTGAGGTATTTGACCATAACCTGGTGTTGATCGGAAAAAATGGCCTAATCAACATTTTAAGGATACCATCCAGTCAAGATATGTAACTTAGATCTATATTTGTTGAATGGTGGTTCCAACTAATTCTATTGGGTCCAATTACCCTTTCTTTATATATATGTTGGCTTATAATATCTCTATTCTCTCACCAACAGAGAAAGAACAATCAAGATGACTCTCTTGTTGCTAGCTTGGCAAGAAATTAATCCCTTAAGCTTATTTGGGGCTCATCCAAACCACTTCTAATGCTTTGACTCTTTAAGAAGAGGACTTCAAGAAATGCAGTCTTTAAACTAAATGCAGATCTAACTCTATATTACCTAAGACTATCTCAATTGGATGAAAGATTAGTCCTCCATGCAACCAAGAGCAAGACTAATAATAATTGGGATTTTAACATGAAAAGCTTATGATGAATATATGGTTAAAGAAATGGTTCATTTAGCTGAAAATGTAATTACTTATGCTATGTTTAAGAGATTAATTAATCATAACTGTTGAACCACTAACATTAGGAAGTAGTTCACATAATGTTAATGGAAACATCAAATAATGAACCAATAGCATTAGGAATTAGTTCACGTAATGTTACTGGTTATTAGATAAGGATAAGATAACAGATTTTTGAGTAAATAGTTACTCATAAATCAAATCTTAATAAGTAATGGCAAGAGATAAATGATAATAGATTTTTGTACTGAAGGTCAGATAGTTAATCTACAATATAAGAATCAATATTGACAATAGTGCACAATATAAATTCCATAGACACAATTCTTCTACCAAAAAGGAATTCAATTTGTTATTAAAAATAATAGTATCTTTATACAAACTAATCAAACCTCCTCTCCTTCTCAATATAAGATTTGATCCTCAACAAGCTTACTCCAAGTCACAAACTCTGTTGATAGAAACAATAGTTACAATAGTGCAAACCCTGGTCCTCTTTACACAGCTCAAAATTCAAAGGGGCTGAACGCCAATCACATAAATCACATATCTATGAAAAAATTTCATATTCTAATAATGCCTCTCTATTCTATTCTCTACTATATCTTGTGCATTCCCCTCCTGTCTTTGTCGAGGAGATTGTATTTATACAGGGCTTATGGTGAAATCGTGAAAATAACAGCAGCACCATGTATCTCTCAACAACCGAGATAATAAAAGAAATTAAATCAGTGGTTTTGGTTTCTGTTGAATCGCAAGCCAAATATAGATTGCCTCTGTTTATTTAAAGTGCCCAGTTTAGCTTTTTATTGGGTTCGATTTATTTTCTATTGATAACCACTGAGTAGATTGTCCAACAATATCATTCTCTTCATTGTATTAGTCCTCGTTTAAGATTTTTTTTAACCTCCTCAATCTATTTTGGTTTGGATCTCGACACGTGGTTGAGTGGCTATTGATCGAATGATCTTTTCGATTCAACCCAGGTGTTTCCTTATAGTAGAGAAATCAAAATTAGGCATTTAAAATGACAGAAAACTCAATACACATATGACTTTTAATTATTCCCCAAGACCTTTTAATTTTAATTATGTGGCTATAATAGTGGTCGAAGGATGATACATGTGGCAAGAGCTGAGTGGTATCGGAGGTAAGCCCATCAGAACATTTTGCAATGCGCACAAACAAACAAAAAACGTCTATTCATCAATATTGGGAGGCTCCGATATTGGGCAGATGTGATATCATATTCAACTCCCTTTAATAACTTTATCGAACCCATTATATCGGAGCCTTGTATCAGAGATTTGATATCGGGGCTTTTACAATTGTTACCATTTGAAAGTTCTTATATACAAGAGGACTCGATATTCCGATTACACCATCGTTAATACGCATATTAGGTCCAACTTATCAAAGCCTAGCAGATATCGGAAGTCAGAGATCGGAGGGATATGAATCGACAAATCGGAGTGAATGGACCATCAGAATGTTAGAGATAGGAGAATGGTGTTATCAACGTTTTTTTAAATGTGCCTCGAAAGGAAATATCTGATATGCATTACCTCTAATATGTCGGAATGGAAGTAATGACGTGGAATGTGGGTCCTTCTGGATACTCATAGTTTATAATATATAAATAAACTACAACCACGTGGTATGAGGTTGGAGACTTCATAGGCCGCTTGGTTAAGGTTTTAACCTATAGCCGCTTTGTAATATAAGATCTTGATCTCGGGGGCTATGAAATGCATGATAGAAAATAAAAAATAATATTTACAAAAAGTTGATTATTTACAAAGAGACAAATTTATAAAATAAAATGTAAAATACATTATATAAGGCCAAAGTAGTGAAAAACATTTAATCTTCAATTAGGCACTATTTGCAAACCAAATGTGCAAATGAGATCAACCAAATTTTTATAGAAAGATAAAAACAAATTGAACTCATTGGAGTAATCCAATTTCTCAAAGTCGAATAGTAATATGACCAATCATTCAATTAAAAGGTCCCCATAATGAGAATTAAGTGAATAATGGGAGGGTTGTGTTTTTACCACAACAATGGCGACACACTGGGAAGAACCAGTTATCTCTAGGATAATACTAATGAAACTTTAAAAGAAAAGGAACAAGGTTGAATAAAATCAAAGTGCTAAAATTCAGACTCAATGAAATCTCTGAAAAAAATTCAAAACAGAGTTTAACCATTTTGAACATCTCTTGTAATGATTATAAGAGAAAGACCATGTTTAAAACAACCATCAACTAATCACAAATTTAACTAAAGAACACAGGCTTATGATTAACTTTAATGAAAGGATAAACTCTCATTTCCAAGCTAGAGCCACTGCTGCCAGCAAGTGTCCATAGCCTCGATGAGGTTACCTTTTAACCCAAGGAAATGTCAGTATCCTATCTATTTTTTGGCATCACTAAAGAATCATATTTCTTTTAGTTACTCTAAAAGCCATTGTCTTAGCTTGGTGACCAGATATTGACAATGCCATCCACAAGCGTTGATAGTTATGAGCAAGCTGACTCATGACGAGAGCTCTTGTCTTACAATGAATTATTGTAAGCCATTATCCTGGCTTGGTGACCAGATGTGATAATGTCATAACAATCAAAACCCTGATGATGGTAGGCTGGGTCTTTTAGGAGACCCCCTATCTTTTAGGTGTTTTTCTAATTTTTTTATTACTCTCTGATGATTTGTGTTAATAGATGGGGAGACAAATGCCCTCCTTAAGACATAGGATGACATGGAAGAGTTATAGAATACTAAACTTATATGTTGCTTTTTTCACTTTAGTAGCTGTTTTAGGATATGGCATGTTTTAAAGTAGATTTCTCTTATGTATATTAAGGTAAGAGAACACCCAAATGATAATAAAATACAAACAAAGTCAGAGTTTCAATGTGAGTTTGAAAGATAACAGTTTAATGACCTTCCTATTATTCTTCCTTTTACTAATGAATTTCATTAGATAAGAGTAAGAATTTCCCAAGTATTAAACCAGAGTTGGGTCAAAAAGAGCTCTCCAAAAGGGTTGGTAATATCACTAAAATCAATGAGGCAAAGGTAAAATTGGCACACAAGTGGATTGCAGAAGGAAGAAGAGAGATATTGTTGACTCAAGCCCAAAATCGAGAGCCAAGAGAAATTAAATAAACCAAAAGCGAATAACCACAAAAAGTAATTCATGAGATAAGTAATACTCAACTTAAACAAGTAAAAAGAATGACCTTGACATAAGAAATCATGTTTCTTGTTAAGAAGAATGCCTAGCATGTTAATGTTGTCTTGCTTAGTGAGTATGTTATTCATTAAAATGAGTTTTCTAATCTAATGGGAGTTGTGATAAAAAATTACTTATAAAAAATCAAATAGGGTTTATTTACTTTTATAAGTTCAGCTTCCAAATAAAACATAATAGTTTTTCTATAATAAATGAAATATTTGGAAATGAGAAAGAAAATCGCCCTGAATGCGTTTTGACAATTTTCCACATCAAAATTTTCACAACTACTTTATTAATAGAGGTTGGTCTTCCAAATTATTCCGAAGAAAACCTGCAAGAAGACAAACAAACATAAGGAAGAAAAACTAAAGAAGAAAAGAAAAAATTGAAATAAAACACACAAACAAATGACAATGAAGATTCGGCTTAACACAATATCTTATTGATGGTAACTTGGGGGAAGCGATGAAACTGATGGAGGGCGAACGCAGCAGGAGGGTGTCGGCAGCAGGCGCTAAGCCAGATCTAGGCCCGTAGGGCCGAGGATAGGGCCCATCACTAATGGACGGGGCGTAGGTAGCAGCAGGCCGAATCCGTTCTGGTGAAAGGCAGGTAGGGATCGGCAGGTGGAGGTCCACTGTTTCGCGAATACCGGACACCTGGAGGCCACAGTAACTGTAAAACGTGAAGGTAAATTCCTCAACGGAATAGGAATAGAATTTTTCGATCAGCGACTCCTCAGCCTGCGACAAGCCGACATCGAATCGCGATCTACACGTAACCATGGTTAATCCGGAGGAGGGTATTGACCTAGACCCAGCGATGGAAGATATTTTCTCTGTCTGGGGAAAAGACCCAACACCTGAGAACGTTGAACGTTATTTTGGAATGGTGGAAGCCTAGCACCCTCTCCATTCTGTTCGGACTCAGATAGATCGCCCTATTCCCTCTCAAACGCGACCAAGGAACTGCATGAGAAGACAGCAACCGAGCACCAGGGGGGAAAGATTCAGCACCAGCTGCCAAGATCGAGCAAGGGAAACCTCCAGACAAGCCCGATCATCCCTCATTTCGGGAATAAAGGGAGACTAGGTTTTGCAGGACCGATTCTTTCCGGAGGTTTGGAAGACACTGTAAACCTTGGATCAAAGCTAGGGCAAAGGCCTATAGGAGAAGCGGGTAGGCCAGCAACCATCACAAGGGTTTCAATAACAACAAGCAGGGACAGCCCTAAAGAGACCAATAGGCCGGATCAGAGCTCAGAAGACATCTAGGAGTCAAGGGGGGAAGACAGGCGATCAATTCAGGGATCTCAGGTAATTAATCCCGCTCTGTTCGAATCTCAAAACCCTCCTACTTCTTATGTGAAGGAGACTTGTCCGGAGCTAGGCTCTCTTCCCCAGATCTCCGGGCCAGACTCTCACAGAGGGCAGCAGGCGTACGAAGCACTAAGAAACACTGCAAGAGGAGCCAAATCCGCAGAAGGGAAAAGGAAAAAACAGCGATTGATCAAATCCCAAGGGGTAGAAGGAAATCTGGTGCTGGGTGTTAGCGCTTGAAATTTCACCTCAGGCTGAAAAAGGCAAACCTCAAGGCAACATCAAACCATTTAGCCTCGTAGCTAGCCCTACGGAGCAGGAGAAGGCTCTCTCCGGTCAATCTCAGTAAAATCTCCAATGGATGAGATGGCCAATAGGGTAACACTGATATTAGGCTAGTAAACTGATAAAAGAATTTGATTTGTGGTTTTTAATTAAATAACGGGGTCTTTCTGGGCTGTCTGGGCAAAATCACAGCTTAAACAGAGAAATATAATGAACAACACAGGTTATCGACTGAGGCAAGGTAGGCAAGAAATTTAGCATCAAATTGAGACTAAATGAGATGGCAAGACTGGTGAGGAGCTGACAAGGGCAAACAATAACTTTGAATCCTTGTCAAACAGAAGAAAACATTGAACATGAACAAACTTATAGGCAGAGCATGGCAGGCATGAATTCTTACCTAAACACTTCATTTGTTCAGTTAGAAATGATCATGTAGTGAAATGAAACATAACAAATTACATATGAAACAAGAGAAAAACATATGCTAAATTATCATACCACAGGAATCTCAGAAGTCAAAGCTCTGAAATTTTCATTAAAAATCCCTTTGTCAAAGACTGTACAATGGAGCTCCTTTCTCCAGCACTCTCAGCCTCAGAAAAAACTCTCTCTCTCTTTTTACAATATATTAAATATAACTCAGAGAAACAAATCGATGAAAGATATGGGGCCGTTTCACTTCAAATCTTAAAAATAAAAAGAAAAAAGTCTACTCTAAAGGAACAGCGTTACAATTTGTTCGTTGATAACAAATGAATTGGCAGAACCTGTAGCTGAATTTTCTGAACTGCAACTGAAGACCCAAAATAGACCAACCAATTCGGTTTCTATGCTGGGATAGTTATCTGTATTTCAATTTGGCTTTTGACTTTACGCTGCATTTGAATGAGAACTAAAACAAAAGTAGCGTAATATCTTCTCTAAAAACTTTTCCCTACAGGTCAATAAAAATAATGAGCTGTTCAACTATAATTGCCAGAATAAAGAGAATCACCATTTTTTCTAAAACAAAGCATCGTTTCCCTTGAATTCCTCTGATGGCCGACACATGGAGTAACTGCCGGAGCGCAGATCTCCACAGGATCAGGAACCAAATCGCATTCTTTGGCTATGATAGATAATCTTGACTTAAGTTCGGTTTGCCACGTTACATTTGCCATTTCTTTTATGGTTCGCAGCACTTCATCTTCAGTAAGGCCAGCCCTTTTTAATGCCGTGCTTTTCAATTGCAACAATACCTCTGAATAGCTTGGAGACAATAGCCGGAGATCACTCAATATATCCCTGATTTTCACCTCCAAGGCATCCGAAGATTCCATTCTTAACTCTTTTTTACGACCCTGGCGAGTAAACATTATATCATTCATAATCTTCAATGGTTCTGATAGTGCATCCAAAGCCATGGCTATATGCAAATCATTTGACATTGACGATGCAAAAGCATTTTGTATCCTGTTAATGCAGTCTTGGATATCTTTTGGGATAGGTTGAGCAATGCTTTGCCTGACATGCTCAGACATGCTTTCGGGTTCTGACTTTAGCTAAAGGATGGTTCTCAGTCCAGTTTGAAAACAAAGAGGCAGCAGATTGGCTTCTGACGAGGCACTGGTCGTTCGGGAACATCCCGGTGCTGTTCAAAAACTGGAGCCCCATGTTTGATGCAGTCCACGAAAAGGCTGATGTTTTCCCGGTATGGGTTAGAGCGCCAGGACTGCAATCATTCCTATGGGTTGAATCGGTGTTTAAGGCGATTGGGAACTGGCTGGGTACTTATTTGGAGGCAGACATGTCTTTCCAGGAAACTCACAATAGGGCTATGGCTCGAATCCTGGTTAGTCTTAAACCTAGTGGAGGATTAGCAGAGAAGATCATCCTGCAATATAAGGATTATGTATTTGAACAAATCCTGGACTATGAATACTTGTCGTTTTGCTGCCATAGATGCCATGAATATGGGCACTTGGCAAAGGAATGTCCCTTAGGAAGACGGTGGAGAAGGTCTCAAAGAACAAGGGAGAGGACGGAAAAGATCTACAGGCGCCCTCATTTCCATCCAAACAAGGATATATTCATAGCTCAGGAAGACGAACCTATGGATGTAGACATGCAGCAGGGGAGCCAAGGCCAGGAAACAGAACCCCAGGCACCCCCGAAGGAAATGATTGATGTCGGACCGGGACCAGGGGCTCCACAGAAGCTCGCTGAAGAGGCACCATCGAGCTCTTCTCCAAGCCCTGTCAAGGAACAAAAGGGCATGAATTCCAATCCAATTCCTTCTACTCTTCCTATCATTGAAAATAAAGACAAAGGTTTGGATGAATGTTTAGCTGATGATCCAAACATAAAATCCTTTTATTCTGATTTAAATGTTAAAAATGTAAAGATGAACGAAGGAAAACTGGAAAATTGCATTGATAGTATATCTGCAGCTATCCCCGCTCTGGATTTGAATTGTGACGGGTGCGGCCTTATCCCCCCCTCTCAGGCCCAGCAACCTCTATGTCCCTATAATCTCCGCTCCCTAGTAAACAAGCCTGGTTCCTTGTCTTCTGTGGGAGGCATCGATCCGTCCTCTTCCATGAGCCAGCCAGGGAAAAAAAGGGGTAGGAAATCTAAGCTCTCTAAAGCCCAAGTCCAGGCTATATTCGATGTGGCTGACGGGAAGCAACTTTCAATCACCAGGGCACTTAGAGCAGTGCAAAGCCCCGCCTCTGTTTTAAAATGATAATTACCTCATGGAACTGTAGGGGTTTAGCCAGCAAACCCAAAAAATTGGCTCTTAGGGAGTTAGTGATGAGCTCTAAGGCGGATGTCCTCCTTCTTTAGGAGACTCTGGGGAAAGGCGAGGACATTGAATGATGCTTAATGCACTCCTACCATGATGGACTTTTATAGCCATGGATTCTGACGGCCACTTTGGAGGCTTGGCTGTTGGAATCAGAGAAGGTAAAATTAAGATCTAGAACCGATGGGGTATGAAGCAGGTGCTGGGGATAGAATGTCAGTCCACAGAATTCGAATTTCCCTTAACTATCATCAATATTTATGGGCCGTGTCAAGAAAGGAGGATTCCCTTCTGGAATGGCTTGATGGGAAACTCGCTTGTGAAGAATAACTATATGGTGATGGGAGGAGATCTAAACTTCTCATTAGGAAGAGCGGAAGCCTGGGGCCCTGCTGCAAGAGAGGATCCACAATCAGATTTTTTTATGAATCTATTAGCCTCAAACAACCTCGTAGAAGCAAATCTCATCAAGCTGAAACCAACTTGGAGGAACAGAAGAGTAGGAGAAGCCAGAGTGGCGAAGAGATTAGATCGATTCTTAATTAATGAGGCTCTATCTGCTGCAATTCCTTTATTCATGCAATGGGTAGAAGAAGGGGGCCCTTCAGACCATTTTCCGATATATCTTGAGCTCTCCAAAGCCCCCTCAAAACCCCCAGCTCCTTTCAAATTCAATGCCTCCTAGCTTCAAGAAGAATCCTTCAACAAACTGTTCCAAGAAATATGGATTCATCCTGCCAGAGGTTCTCAAGAGAATAAAGGATTCTTATTTATGGAAAATCTCAAAAGACTGAAAAAGGCAACATTGTTATGGGCAAAGGACAGAAAACTAAAGCAAAATGAGGACCTATCCAAGATAAACGAGGAACTCCAAAAGCTCGAAAGCATAGAGGCGGATGGATATGCGATTCTTGAATCAAAGGAGAAAATTGTATCCCTGGAAAAGCACAAGAATCAAATCCTATTGGCAAAAGAGGAAGAATGGAGACTTAAGAGCAGAGCAATCTGGCTCAAAGCAGGGGATGACAATACCAGTTTCTTCCATAATTTTGCAAAAGGAAGGAAGAGTGCAAACACCATCTGGCACTTAAAGACAGAAGAAGGAAGGGAGGCCAAGACCTTTGAAGCTCTTTCAACCCTTGGGGTGAACCATTTCCAATCCTTATACAAAGACAATGGTGAGATCACCATTGCGGAAGTCATCCAAACAGCGCAATGCTTTCACGGATATGTGGAGGAGGAAGAAGCGGACCTCCTTATGGATCCTGTTTCGAAGGAGGAAGTGGAAGGTGTCATAAAATCCATGGCAAAAGAGAAAAGCCCCGGACCGGATGGTTAGTCGGTAGAGCTATTCTCGCATTTCTTTGAGCAGATTGGAGAAGAAATTACAGAAGTAGTGGAGGAATCAAGATTAAAGGGAGAGATTTATAGTCCTTTCAATGCAACCTTCATTGCTCTCATTCCAAAAAAGGAAGCCCCAAAATCTTTCGAGGACTTTAGACCCATCTCTTTATGCAACAGTATTTATAAAATAATTGCAAAATTGATAGCTCTCAGGATCAAACCAATTCTTTCAAGGCATATCTCACCTGAACAATTCGGGTTCCTGAATGGGAGACAAATTCATGAAGCAATAGGGGTGGCTCAGGAGGTCCTTCACAGTGTGAATATGAAAAATAAGAAGGGAGCTGTAATCAAAATTGATTTATCAAAGGCCTACGACAGGATAAACTGGTCATACATCCGCCTGCTCCTAACGCACCTCGGTTTCAAAGTGGACTTCATCAGATGGGTCATGGGGTGTATCACAGATGTCAGTTATGCAATACTCATAAATGGGGCAGCCACCCCTTTTTTCAAAGGACAAAAAGGGTTGAGGCAAGGATGTCCGTTGTCCCCCTTGTTATTCCTCTTAGTGGCTGAAGGCCTAAGCCAGCTGATTCATAAAAGCAGAAGGGAAGGCAAGATAAAAGGTATAGAGGCAGCAATAAATCTATTCATATCTCACCTTCTCTTTGTAGATGATATTCTGGTCTTTACCAACGGCTCCATAAATGAATTAAAGGAGCTAAAAAATATCTTTGTACTATTTATGAAAGCTACCGGAATGTAGATCAATCCCAGGAAATCTCAAATCATAGTGGAAGGAATAAATAGACAAGAAAAGGAGCAGTTCAGCTTATACTTTCCATATGAAATGTGCAATATGGTCTCTCTGTTTAAGTACCTGGGATTCTGGTTGAAGCCAAATGATTACAGGAAGGAGGACTGGTCTTGGCTAATTGCAAAGATTGAAGCTAGAATCAGGCACTGGAGCTTTAAATGGCTGTCCAGAGCAGGGAGATTGATCCTGATAAAATCCGTGTTATTAGCCATCCCAGTTTACTGGGCAGCTTTAACATGGGTCCCTAAAGGTGTGCTGGAGAAAATTAGGAGAATCTATTGCAGATTTCTGTGGTCAGGATCCAAAGAAACTTCGGTTCTCCCTTGGGTTGCATGGGAGAAAGTGGCGAAACCAAAAGACTGGGGCGGTTGGGGGATAAAAAGACTGCCCAACTTCAGACTTTCATTGGCAGCTAAATCAGGGTGGCGCCTCATTAAGATGGAAAATCTCTGGACTAGAACGGTTAAAAGAAAATAAATAGATCCAACTCCTATGGAAGTTTGGATCAGGAACCCAGTCAAGAGCCAAAAGAATGTGTCGGAAATCTGGAAAGCAACTCTGGAGTCTTTTAAAGTAATCGAGCAAGGTCTAGCATGGAAGGTAGGGAACGGCGAAAAGGTAAAGATAGGAAAGGATCCCTGGGTCAGATGTACCGAAAGCTATGCCCTTTCCCCTGAACTGGTTCAGCAGTTAGAGGATAAAGGGCTTCATTACCTTAGTCAAGTGGCAAGTCAAGCTTGGAAGAATGGTGAAGAATTGGATCTGGAGCAAAGATGGTGGAACGAATGGAGTGTTTTTACTCAGGAGCTCTTCAGATCAAATGTTCAACTAAATGACAGACAGGATGAGTTAATTTGGGCACACGCTGACTCCAGGGAATATGCTCCAAAGAGTGGATATAATTTCCTTATGTCAAGGAAAGGATGGGGGAATCCGGAGTGGTGGTCAAAACAGCTATGGAAACTTAAGAGCCCCCCAAAGTCAAAAATTCTTTTCTGGTGCATTTTAAAAAATAAAATTCCAACTTGGGACATCCTGCAAACCAGATTCATGCAAGGGCCTGGGAGATGCACCTTGTGCAAATCAGAAGCAGAATCTATAAACCACCCTTTTCTAAAGTGCACAGAAGCTATTAAAATATGGGGAGAGGTACGGAATCTCTTAAAAAAAAAAGCTTGAATTGGAAGGTAACAATGTGCAAGAAGCTTGGCAGAAGTGGTGGCACTCTCATCCAAACGGGAACCTGCGCAACCTCCCTCTCATCATTAGCTGGGGTATTTGGATAGCCAGGAACAGGAGTATTTTTCAGGATAAGGGAACACCCATAGCTATCACAGCTAGTCAGAGCACTGCCATCTTTTCTAGTATTCCTGAACCTAAGGAAGCCCACTCCCAAAGAATCGTCCCATAAATGCAGATCACAGAAGGAATCCCCTGGGCTTTCTTTGATGGTGCCTCTCAAAACAATAAAGCAGGAGCAGGCCTAGTCATCAACGAAACCCCATCTCACGTCCTAAAAGCTTCTGTGGGACTAGGAACTGGCACTAATAACTTTGCAGAACTCCTTGCATTGAAATTTCTTATATGTTGGCTCATTCAAAGGCGCACCCTCACAATTCAAATTTTTGGGGACTCCCAAATAGTGATCAGATGGGTAAATGGACAAAGTACTTGCAAAAACCAACTATTAAAACAAATCTTGGGAGAAATTCATAGACTTAAATTTTATTTTAACAGTTTCTCTCTTCGCCACATTTACAGGGAAAGGAATGACACAGCGGATAAACTTTCTAAAGACGGTCTTCAATAGGATCTGGGCAGCTGGAAGATCATAGAAGAGGACCAAGGCCAAATCAGAAGAACAGAACAGCCGCCCTATAATCAGCCTATCTAATACTCTGGCATAATTTTTGTTTTATTTTACACTTTTCAAAATTCTGTATACAAAGATAAATCCATATCAGCGCTGGCAGTTCGGCCATTAAAACTTTTGATTCGGGTGATGGGCCGTTTTCCTCTATTTTGAGGAGGCCCGGCTTGCTGGAAAATATTTTTTGAACAGTCCTTCTTTTCAGTATAAGAAAGGCGTTTTAAAGGTATTGGTACAAAGGTAAACAGAACAGTTTTCAGCACTACACAGTTTTTGCAAAAGACAGTTTTTTGTGTAAAACAGTCATGGCAATCTCTCAGATTAACAAGTGATGCTTCAACATTTGCAATGTAAACTTTTTATCAACTTAATAAAAACTTTCATTTTTTTCCTTTGGAAAAAAAAAATGACAATGAATATATAAATGCATACTTGGAAAAATTTGATAATAAGTTTACCTTATGAATCTTCATCTTCTCCCATGTAGTAATAAAAAATGTTCCAAATCATCTTCTTATTTAATCTAAAAAACATGAACAAAAAGCAATCTAATCTATTCCTAATCCTAATCTAAAAAGAAGATTAAGACTATGTGAAAATGAATTTCCGATGTGGACATTCAAGTATGTTATTTGTTGCATGTATATACAAGCTAGACATCAGTGACCAAAGTATAAGTAACAAAAAAACAAAACAAAAAAAAACAAATCTAAAAGTAATATGTACATCTGTTGTTAAATTATGTAAAAAATCAACTTATTTACAAATAACTTATTTATAAACCATCTCTTTAGGAAAGTTCTCTCCAAGCAAATATCTATGGGATCATATGTTAAGTCCCTATAATACTAGTTATCCCCCCATTACTATTGTCATTGTAGCCCTGATTGTTATTGTTGTGCCCCTATTGTCCCCATATTGTTATTATTGTGCCCCATAGAAGCCCATTATTGTTATTGTTGTGCCCTTATATTGTTATTGTAATGTCGGCTTTGATTATATTGTGACCCCTTAGACTCCTATATATGGAAAGGAGGTTTTGTCATTTGTATTCCAAGAATTGTTCATTTGTGTAATGTAAAGGAGGTTTCCCCTTCGAAGAGGCTGATTTTGAAGTCGTTGATCTATCTTTTCTTATATTTTGTGAGCTAGTTACATAACATTTGGTATCAAAGCCTTTGGATTCTAGGGTTTCACTACTCCAAACAGGGCATTGTCAAATTTTCACTATAACTTTTTTTCTATTACGTTTCAGAAGCTGAAATTAAAACCCATTTGAGATGAAATCTCGATAAATCTGGGGTTCGCAGTTCAGTTATTTTATCTCTATATTTTCGGAGATAGGATCCAAGAAAGTTAGGATTTTTGCAGGCTCCCGAATTATATCTCAAATAGGTGACCTAGGGAAAATTGTCATAACTTTCTCTCTGAGCATCAAATTGAAATTTCGTAAAAAGTTATAGAAATAGGATGACATTTAGGGTTTTATGTATTGGTTTCAAGTCCTAAGGTCGAAACAGTGACACGTGGCACTTCGTACAAGTTCACTCTACTGAACTAGCCTATAATCAGGCCATCGTGGGAGATTTGGCATACCTCTTCCTTGGAAACCCCAATCTTGATCAGACTTGTGGGGTTGGAAAGAGGACTCAGAGTGCTACTGTAGGACGCAATTTCAGACCTTAGAGATCCAAAATTACAAAGATAAAATAGATTAAATATCGAGCTCCTACAAAGTGAAAAAAGGTGTGTACTTTTTTTTTAATTTTTCATAAGTTTGGCTTGAAAAATTAGTTTGAAGGAATTCAAAGGGCATAGTGAAGCATTGTTATCATTAATTGATGCCCCAAAGAAATAAAATGGAAACACCTAATGAGCAACCTAAAAGCTCTAGCATGACTCATGAAGAAGAGGAAGGAATGCAACATGATATATCAAAATTATGAGACCAAGTGCAACAAAATTCACTCTCATGAAAAGTAACAGAAGCTAAGATGGATGGTTTAAAGAAAGGTGTGGAAGCTAAGATGGATGGTTTAAAGAAAGGTGTGGAAGCTAATATGTATGGTTTAAACAAAGGCATGGAAGCTAAGATGGATGGTATAGAAGAAAAACTTAAAGGAAAAATGGAAGATTTGAAGACAGATTTGACAAAGTTGCTACAAGAAATGCTTACTAATGGTGAAAGGGTAGTAAAGGAAACTCATGATGAGAACAAAAGAAATGTTAATCATGATTTCATAGACTCTAACGTTGGATTGAAAACCCACCATGTTCCAAAGATCGATATGAGGAAGTTTGATGGCAAGGATCCCATAACATGGATACTACAGATGGAGCAATATTTTGATCTCCATAATGTGCAAAACACACAAAAGGTACGCATTGAAACTTTTATATTTGGAACCAAATCAGTTTGTATGGTATCGATGAATTTCCTTTCATAAACAAATTGTCACTTGGGAAATTTTTACGGAAGAAATGATAACACATTATGAGGATACAAAAAGCAACACTTTTTTTAGCCAATTGATAAATCTCAAACAAAAGGGTTCAATGATGGAGCACATTGAGGAATTCCAAAAATTGAATATAAGGGTAAAAGATATTCCAGAGGATCATAGTATTGATGTGTTCATAGGGACTTTAAAGGATAACATCCAACATGAGGTTCGCCTTTGGGAACCTGATTCATTGGAGAAGGAATTCAAGTTGGCAAGAAAAATGGAAAGCAAAATTATGGAAACAAGGAAGCCTACCACTCAGAACTATAAATATGGAAGTGTTGTTTCCCATAGCCTTCCAAAACCTACAAGGTTGACACCACAACAATTGGAAGAAAAAAAGAGCAAAAGGGCCTTGTTATAGTTGTGATAGAAAATACACTAAAGGTCATAAGTGTGCTGAGAAGAAATTATTTTACATAGATTGTGAAGAGGAGGAAGAAAAGGAACAAGAAACATAAAAAGAAGATGATATACACCAGGAACAAACCCTAGAGAAAGAAGAAATGAATCTGACCATATCTTGTAATGCATTGGACGGACTTACCACTCCTCAAACTATCAAGATAGAAGGACATATCAAGAAGAAAAAGGTACTAGTGTTGATTGATTCGGGCAATACCCATAATTTTATTCACTGTAAGATAACCAAGGAATTTAATTGCTTCCTATATCTAGCACCAGAGTGTCAAGTGATGGTTACAAGTGGAGGAACCATGAATTTCTCTGGAAAGTGCCATAATATCAAGCTATCTAAGGGAGAATATGTATTGAATGGACCAATTCTTTCCATTCCAATGGGTGGTGTTGACGTTGTACTAGGATTCCAATGGCTACAATCCTTGGGTACAATAGCTTTTAATTTTCAATAACTTTTCATGAAAAAAAAAATTGGAAGGAAAGGAAGTTGAATTAAGGGGTATTGCAGGGAAACTAGGAAAGATAATCAGCTCTAATGGAATGACAAAGCTTCTAAAGAAAGAACAACGAGGCATAATTTCAAAATTATGATCGCTAGAGGTTCCCACGTTGAAATCATCTATTTCTCTGGATCTCCAAAAACCCTTGGAAAATCATTCCAAGGTATTTGAGACTCCCAAAGGCCTCCCACCTATTCATGATCATGATCATTCTATTCATTCGATTCCAGGAATTGTTGTTCCAAACATCAGGCCTTACAGATATCTCTATGCCCAAAAGAGTGAAATTGAACGTATGGTTGCAGAAATGCTACAGGTTGGTATAATTCAACCTATTCAAAGTTCTTTCTTTTCTCCAGTAGTATTGGTGCACAAGAAGGATGGGTCATGGCGCATGTGTCCAGATTATAGGGAGCTCAACAATATCACTATTAAATATAAATTTCCCATTCATGTCATTGATGAATTATTGGATCAATTGCATGGATCAATTTACTTCACCAAGTTGGATCTTCATTCGGGATATCATCAAATCAGAATGAAGACTAAAGACATTCTAAAAACAACATTTAGAACTCATAAGGGTCATTATGAATTTTTGGTCATGCCTTTTGGCCTTACCAATGCACCTTCTACATTTTAAGGTTTGATAAATTCCATTTTCAAAACCCTCCTTAGAAAAATTGTGTTAGTATTTTTGGATGATATACTAATATACAGTAAGTCTTGGAAGGATCATGTTCAACATGTTGATAGGGTGCTCAAACTATTGGAGGACAAACAATTATATGCAAAAAGCTCCAAATGTTTCTTTGGAGTACAAGAGGTGGAATATCTAGTTCATATTGTATCTCATAAAGGTGTTAAGGTAGACCATAGAAAAATTAAACCCATTAAGGAATGGAAAATCCCCACATTCATAAAGCATCTGCGAGGATTTCTTGGGTTGACAGGGTATTATCGCAATTTTGTTAAGAATTATGGGAGAATAGCAGCACCTCTAACAACATTATTGAAGAAAGATTCATTTTCATGGACTCCAGAAGCAACGAAGGCCTTTGAACATCTTAAAGAGGCAATGTGCCAAGCATCTATATTAGCTACGCTGGACTTCACAAAAACCTTTCTTGTGGAATGTGATGCCTCGGGAAATAAAATTGGTGTTGTTTTAATGCAAGAAGAAAGACCCATTACTTTTGAAAGCTGTCCAATCAAAGGAAAGTATTTACACAAAGCTATTTATAATAAGGAAATGTTGGCAATACGACATGCACTTAAGAAATGGAGATCCTACCTAAGGGGAAGACACTTCAAGGTAAAAACGGATCATGATACTCTTAAATACCTTTTAGAACAAAGATTATCTTCAGAAGAGCAGCAAAAATGGAACACAAATATGTTAGGTTATGAATTTGAAATCATCTACAAAAAAGGGAAGAAAAATGTTGTGGCAAATGCACTCTCAAGAAAGGATGAGGATGTGGAAGCATTTCTTTGTGCCATTTATATTATCCAACTAGATTGGATAAACAAAGCAAGGGATGAATGGAAGAATGACGAAGAAGTATGGGCACTCATTCAAAAGATACAACAAGATCCCAGTACATCTGATACATTTAGCTGGAAAAATGATTCGTTATGGTACAAAGATCGCTTATACCTATGTAATAATTCCTAACTCAAACAAAATATTCTTATGGAATTGCACACCTCTCCCTTAGGAGGGCACTCAGGATTTTTAAAAACTTGCCACAAGGTAAGAAGGAATTTTTTTGGGATGGCGTTAAATCGGATATTCAAAATTTTGTGGCGGAATGTTTAGTTTGCCAACAAAATAAAGTTGAAACAATTAAGACCCCAAGTCTATTACAACCTCTATCCATTCCAAGCCAACGTTGGAAGGAGGTTTCAATGGATTTTATCACAGGTTTATCTAAGTCTGAAGGAAAGAGTGTCATCATGGTGGTAGTTGACATACTTACCAAGTATGCACACTTTTGTGCATTAAAAGCTCGTACAGTTTCTACTGCATTTATGGAAACAATTCAAAAGCTACATAAAAAATTATTGTAAGTGATGGTGATCCCATTTTCACTGGAAATTTTTGGACTGAATTATTTTCGTGTCTTGGTACTCAGTTAGCTCATAACTCATATTATCATGCTCAATATAATGGGCAAACTGAGATAGTAAACAAATGTTTGGAAGGATATCTTCATTGCTTTGTATATGATAAACAGACATAATGGGTCAAATGGTTGCTTCTGGTTGAAGGTGGTATAACACTTCCTTCCATACTGCAGCAAAAATGACCCCATTTATGGCACTTTATGGACATCATCCACCATCCATCACATCATATTTAAGAGGAAATTATAAGGTTCAAGCAGTGGAAGATCACATCGAGCATCTACAACAAGTTCTCCAACTCTTAAAGGATAACCTCACTTTGGTGCAGAATAGAATGAAACAAAAAGCATATCAACATCGCAACGAAAGAAGTTTTGATGTTGGTGACTGGGTATTCCTATGGCTACAACCATATAAAAAAATGTCCCTCAAGCAAGCTAAGAAGGATAATAAATTATAAACAAAGTATTATGGTCCGTACTAGGTGTTGCAAAAGATTGGTACTATGGAATACAAATTGGAGCTTCCTGCAGCTTCTCGAGTGCACCCAGTTTCCATGTTTCATGCTTAAAGAAGGTTATAGGTGACAAACTCCTAGTTCAAACAATATTGCCAGAACTTGACGAGGAAGGAAAAATCATATTGGAACCTAAAGTAGTCATAGAAACAAGAACTCGACAGCTACAAAATCAATCAATTTCAGAGTACCTCATCAAGTGGAAGAACTTACCCACTGAAGATTCCACATGGGAGGGTGAGAATTTTATATAGAAGCATACAGAACTACTCAAGCATTGAGGACAACACTTTTTTCAAGGAGAGGGGCATGTTAGGTCCCTATAATACTAGTAATTCCCCCATTACTATTGTCACTGTAGCCCTTATTGTTGTTGTTGTACCCCTATCGTCCCCATATTGTTATTATTGTGCCCCATAGAGGCCCACTATTGTTATTGTTGTGCCCTTATATTAGTATTGTTATGTTGGCTTTGATTATATTGTGACCCCTTAGACACCTATATATAGAAAAGAGGTTTTGTCATTTGTATCATCCAAAAAATTTTAATTTGTGTAATGTAAAGGGGGTTTCCCCCTCGAAGAGGCTGATTTTGAAGTTAATCTATCTTTTCTTCTATTTTGTGAGCTGGTTACATAACATCATAAAATTATGGGTGGATATTTGTTAGAGATTGAAATTTATCTAAAGGATAAGGTAGCAGGTCAAAATGTGAAGGAACACTCTCGAGACCTAAATTTTGTCAGCAAAGCCTTAGAGAATGAAGAGCTAATTGAAATGGGATGAACATCGAGTAAAATTGGAGAAGAAATGTTTCTTGTTATTCAAGATTAAGGTTTTGAATTACATATTCATTCTCTTTCATTAATGAATATCGAGGGTGTTCAACGTTGAGTTGTTGAACATGCGAGCAAAAAATATCCAAGGGTTGAAAAATAAAATATGAAACTAAATTTAAATCAAGCCAAAAGGATTAAAACATAATCAAATCACTATTTAAGAAAATATTACAATTATTGTTACACCACAATTGGGATATGTTTGAAAATATTTCTTTCTTACAAGAATTAACCAAAATAATGCAATTGGAATGGTTATCGACATCATCTTGTGCATGTGATAATGGATCAAGAATAGAAAAGGTAATTCGATCATCATAAGAGTCATAAATTGAGATGGAATCTTGAGCAATAAAATCATTAAAATGATTAGAAGATTGAAAATGGAAATTATTGGGATAGATTTTGAACCATAGTTTTCTCCATTTTCAAGTGTGGTTTTACTTGGATCATGAGGATTCAATGAAGAAGGAGATGAATCAAGGTACTCGTTGTCAGTGTATTTGTGATATATGACTTCACAACTTTCCTTAAAATTTTCAGCATTCCCAAGAGACACATCAAAACAAGAAGAAGAATTGGGCACATTTTTCCCAAAATGTAAAGAATGACCATTGAATATTTCTTTATCAAGATGAAAATTGAATGGAAATTCATTTGTATCAGCTTCTTTGATTTCTGAAATATTATTAATATAAATGGGAAATGACCTATTATCAACAAAAATATTAGGATATAGACAAATGAGAACTAGAAACAATAAACTTGAATGTTTCTCTATTTGCAGAATCTTTTGTGTTCTCTCTATTACAGATTTCAGATTCATTATTTGTTTGTCTAATCATGATTATCTTAATATTATCTTTGGGCTATCTTGATTTTTGCAGTTAACTAACATGGCAAAAATCATAAATTTTTGTAGCAAGGTGCGCTTTGTCTAATTCTTCAATTGGTACTTGCACTTGTTGATCTATCTGTTGACTTTCTGATTTCAAGGCAGTTGATTCTTCTTGCAATCAGTTGTCAAATTGTTCCAAGTTAGGTGATTGTGTTTCATTAACATGTGAAAGTGAATCTGAATTGTCAGTAACACTATAAGACGTATGAACTAAATGGAGAAATCTATCATATATGGTTACAACATCTTCACCATGATTAGCATGTTCCTCCTTATCATATTTTCCAGTCATGTTAATGGAAGTTGAAGACGATTCACTAAAGATTGGAATTGTTTCATATGGGATAGGAATGCAAGGGAAAGAAGGCAGTTTATCAAACCATCCTGTTAATTGAAATTCTGAAGGTAGATCATCATGTTGAAATTGAGAACAAATTAATTTGATACTAATACGAAATTTATCTAATGATTTGCCTTCAAAATGACGAAGATTATCCAATTGATCAAATACCGTTTCAAAGTTGTAATCCTGAAAAGTGTGTAGTAAAAGTATTGAAAATGTGTCCCTAGTGCATATGGAAGGAAATGGTACGGTTTTGCACCATTCTTTCGTATTCCTGCCAAAGTAAGGGTAAACAACCTGCACATGACACCTTCATCAAGATCATAATGGTTACAATGTAAAATATATTGATAAACATGTTCATAACCAGAGGCATTGTTCTCATCGTTCAACTTCTTCTTTGACAAGAGTTTGGCTACATAAATTGGAGTTGAAGCAGGGGGGAGTCCAGTAAATCAACTACAAATTGGTCTCTTAAGAAGATTCAATGAAATCAAATAAAATGTTTAAAACAAAAGATCTCCAAAGAAACCAATCAGATGCAACCCTCCTTCTAGCACCAAAAATGTTGATCGAAAAAAATGGCCTAATCAACATTTTAAGGATACCACTCGGTAAATATCTGTAACTTAAATCTATATCCATTGAATGGTGGTTCCAACTGGTTCTATTGGGTCCATATACCCTTTCTCTATACCTTTGTTGGCTTATAATATCTCTATCATCTCACCAATAAAGAAAGAGAAATCAAGATGACACTCTTGTTGCTAGCTTGGAAAGAAAGTAATCCCTTAAGCTGATTTGGGGCTAAGCCAAACCACTTCTAATGCTTTGCCTCTTTAAGAAGAGGACTTCAATAAATGTGGTCTTTAAACTAAATTTAAATCTAACTCTATATTCCCTAAGACTATCTTGATTGGATGAATGATTAGTTCTCCATGCAACCAAGAGCAAGACTAATAATAATTGGGATTTTAGCATGAAAAGCTTATGATGAATATCTGGTTAAAGTAATAGTTCATTAATTGACATTGTAATTACTTATCATGCTATGTTTAAGAGATCAATTAATCATAATTGTTGAATCACTAACATTAGGAAGTAGTTCACATAATATTAATGAAAACAACAAAATTAATAAACCAATAACATTAGGAATTAGTTCCCATAACGTTATTGGTTATTAAATCGGGATAAGATAGCATATTTTTGAGTAAATACTTACTCAGAATCTGATCTTAATAAGTAATTGCAAGAGATAAATGATAACATATTTATGTACTGAAGATCAGATAACTAATCTACAATATAAGAATCAATATTGAAAGTATTGCATGCCCACGGGGCTTTGGATTGACGATGAATGGGTGTACTATTAAGGCACTCCTTGCGATAGGTCACTGGTTCAAATCCCCGTGAGTGGTTACCTACCAAATATATATATATATTATATATATATATATATTATATTGACAGTATTACACAATATAAATTCCATAGACATAATTCTACTACCAAAAAAGGAATGCAATTTGTTATTAAAAATAATAGTATCTTTATAAAAACTAATGAAACCTCCTCTCCTGCTCAATTCAAGATTTGATCCTCAACAAGTCTCCTCGCAAAATATTCTGATGGAGACAACATTTGTAATAGTGCAAACCCTAATCCTCTTTACACAACTCAGAATTGAAAGAGACCAAACCCCAATCGCATAAATCACAGTTCTGTGAAAGAATTTCCTATTCTAATAATGCATCTCTATTCTATTCTCTACTCTATCTCGTGCATTTTCCCCTCCTGTCTTTGTCGAGGAGATTGTATTTATGCAGAGCTTAAGGTCAAATCAGGAAAATAATGGCATCTCCATGTATCTCTCAACAGCCGAGATAATAAAATCAATTAAATCAATTGGTTTTTACTTTTGTTGAATCTCCAGTCAAAATAGATCGCCTATGTTTATTTAAAGTTCCCAGTGTAGCTTGTTGTTGAGTTTGATTTATTTTCTATTGATAACCACTGAGCAGATTGTCCGACAAGATCATGCTCTTCATGGTAGTAGTCCTCATTTAAGCTTTTGTTTTCACCTCATTTGGCTATTTTTGGTTTGTATCTCGACACGTGGTTGAGTGGTTGCTGATCGAATGATCTTTTCAATTCAGTCTATGCATTTCCCAGTAACAGAGAAATCGAAATTAGCCATTTAAAATGACAGAAAACTCAATACACATATGACTTTTAATTATGCCCCAAGACCTTTTAATTTTAATTCAGTGGCTATAACCGTGGCTTGAAGATGATACATGTGGCAAGAGCTGAGTGGTATCGAAGGTAAGCCCATCAAAACTTTTTACAATGCGCACAAACAAACAAAAAACGTTGAGTCGCCGTTATTGGGAGGCTCTGATATGGGGCAGATGCGATATTGTATTCATCTCCCTTTAATAACTTTATCGGGTCCATTATATTGGAGCCTTGTATCAGAGATGTGATATCAGGGGTTTTACAATTCTTACCATTTAAAGTTTTGATATACAGGTAGACGCGATATTCCAATTAGACCATCGTTAATACGCATATTGGGTCCAACTTATCGAAGCCTGACAGATATCAGAAGTCAGATATCAGAGGGATTTGAATATTGAAAGTTGGAGATGCAAGGAAAATTAGAAAATCAGAGCAAATGAACCATCAAAATATCAAAGATCGGAGAATGGTGTTATTAGTGTTTTTTAAAATGTGTCTCGAAAGGAAATCTCTTATATGCGAGACCAAAAGTAATGACGTGGAATGTGGGTCCTTCCGAATACTCATAGTTTATAATATATAAATGAACTACAACCACTTGGTATGAGGTTCGGGACTTCATAGGCCGCTTGGTTAAGGTTTTAACCTACAGCCACTTTGTAATATAAGATCTTGATCTAGAGGCTATGAAAAGCATGATACAAAGTAAAAAATAATATTTACAAAAAGCTAATTATTTTCAAAGAGACAAATTTATAAAATAAAAGGTAAAATACATTATATAAGGCCAAAGGAAAGAAAAGCATCCAATATTCAATTAGGCGCTATTTTCAAATCAAATGTCTGAATGAGATCAGTAGAATTTTGATAGAAAGAAAAAAACAAATCGAACTCAATAGAGCAATCCAATTCTCGAAGTTGAATAGTAATATGACCAATAATTCAATTAAAGGGTCCCCATAATGAGAATTAAGTGAATAATGGGGGTTTGTTTTTTTACCATAACACCTAGTTAATTTATGGTAGGAGGTTTCCCTCCAACCGTAGGGCAAGATCTGACTAAAGGTTGTCCCCCAGGAGGAGGATATGATGGTTTCCCCCCAAGTGGGTAATAACCGTTTGTTGGGTTAACTTAAGGATTACCTACATTGTCGTAAATCATATTTATATATTGATCAAATGTAAAGCCTTGGACAGTGGGATCGGTTAAACCAGTTGACATAGTTGAAGGTTGATTTGAAGGAGAAGCTCCTGAATAAGTTCCTGTAAGAGACTATATCTAGGAGGAACTGATGGATCACCATATAAAAGTGATTCTGGAGAATTAAAACCATAGAATCTGACTAAAGGTTGTCCCCCAGGAGGAGGATACGATGGTTTCCCCCCAGGTGGGTAATAACTGCATGTTGGGTTAACTTGAGTATTACCTACATTGTCAGAAATCATATTTATATATTGATCAGATGTCAAGCCTTGGATAGTGGAATCAGTTAAACTAGTTGACATAGTTGAAGGTTGATTTGAAGGAGAAGCTCCTGAA
The DNA here is from genome assembly GCA_000404065.3 of Pinus taeda. Classification (NCBI taxonomy): domain Eukaryota; kingdom Viridiplantae; phylum Streptophyta; class Pinopsida; order Pinales; family Pinaceae; genus Pinus; species Pinus taeda. The sequence continues at coordinate 35,117 of APFE030205408.1, read as the reverse complement.
TAATTTCCTATAAGAGACTATATCCAGGAGGAACTGATGGGCCACCATATAAAAGTGATTTTGGAGAAGTAAAAAACATAGAAGTATCTGATGACATTTCCCCAGAAGTTATTCTAGACATATCAAAGATTGGTACAATAGAATAAGGAGTAGTGTATCGTGGAATGCATTGACCTAAGAAGTTCAAGGGTGTAAAATACTAAGGGTTAGTTCTAAAAGTAGAAAAAAGAAGTTTCGAAGTATTTGCTTGATCACGGGTAGAAACTAGCATATGTGGCGATTATTCCTCTTCGTCAAAGGTAAGTTCTTTGATACTAATAACACCAGGAGGTAGACTATTGGTAATAAGATTTTTTACTCGTGGTGAATGTGGAGGAGTACAGGATAAAGCAGCTACATGTGACTCAGGTTTAGAAACATCAGACTTAGGTTCTTCGATATCTGGTTCGGTTAATTGTGAATCTGAACTCTCTCCAGTATTTGATTATATTTGAATAAGTTCAACAAATTTTGGATCAGTTACTTCTGAGCGTAATTCTAGTGTTTGAAGTTGATCAAATTCAAGTTTTGTTACTTTGGGTTCTGGAATAGTAGATGTTTCTGGTTGATTTACTCCATTTCCTATTACATCAAAAGTTTCAGGTTCATTTGTAGTCCTGGATCCTTTTGACTTTGATTTTTCAATTTTCATCTTTTCTATCTGACTTGGCGTATATTTAGGGGGTTGGCCTAGCATTCTACATGATTGTCTCGATAATTCAGCGACGATGAAATATTTTTCCTTTTTTAAAATCAATTATTCACACAATATCAAATTCACACCTAAAGCCACTAAAAAGTAAAAAACAAACTAGGTTACACACGCTAATAAATCTAGGAATTCAAACCATACAAACTGACTTCTCACAGAGATCAACAATTACTAGTTGGTGATGAAATCCAACTTCGCAGATATCAAAGTGAAAATTTTATAGATATGAGCATTTGGAACCAGTTACACTACCAACCTATTTAATGAAACAATCTGGGGCAAGTAACTTAACTTTTGCCATCTCGACCAAAACTAGAATAATTGGATTTCTCTCCCTAACACAAGATTCTATTGTTTGCCTATAGCTTTGGAAAGTTTACTCACTTTCCTATTCCAAAGCCCTACACTTAAGCTACTATAGGTGGTAAGAGCCCTAAAAAATATAAAATTCTAATTGATTTTAATTAACATTGTGTTATTAATTTGTTATTTACTCAATAGGTAATGAGAGTGAAACTTATGATGTTATGACTCGACTCGAAAGTCTAATGCAATCGAACATGCAATTTGCAATCTACCGTTCAATGAAATCCTAATTAAGGGAAAGTAAGAGTTTCTTTTATTTTCTTTGAATAAAATGAAAAACTCACAATTTCACCAAAATTCTTTTCATAAGAAACCCAATTTCACTTTGATGCAATCCAGATGCAAAAATAAACTAAGATTTCAAATTTTCATAAGATATCAAACAAACCCAAAATGCCTTTTGTCGTTCATCACTCAAATTTTGAAACACACAGAAATCAAGCAAGAGTTTGGAAAAAATGCAATTTCCCTAATGAATGCTTTAACTTAATGACATTAGAATGTAATTATGAAAGATTTCAAAACTGGAAAGAAATGATTTCCTTTTATTATACAGTAATGAAAGCAATTCTTCACAAAAAATAACAATTTCTAAGAAACCCTAATTGGTGATTAAATAAATAATTTCATCACAAATAAGCAATACTGATAATGGATTTGGTATATTTGATTGAAAAACACAAGAATACAGTAATCTTGAAGACATCCTATCTCTTTTTTATCAGTGATAAAACAAGCCAAACAAAACCCTAATCAATTTTGCAAAAGGGATTAATTCCCAAAAAGACCACACCAAAGCACTTAAACAAGTTTAGAAAAGGTATGGAAAATCAAAACAAATATGATGTCACTTTCAGAAACCAAAATTTAGACTCTGGCTAAGAGAATACCTAATTTTTCAAAATTTTCGAGGAATTATGCAAGCAAATGGTTTAATTCAGTGCACATGCGCTTGGTTGTTGAGGAAACAACTGTGCAGATCTGCACTCTGTGGGTGAAAAAAATCATGCAGGTCTGGGAAGTCCAAGAAAAAATAAAAAGAAAGCAATTAACCTAGAAGATATGAAAGATCATAAATTTACCAAGACTCGGGTCTAGCTAAACAACAAAGATCGGAAAGCAAAACCAAGGAAAGAGAAGAGAATAGTAGTGTTCCCCAGTGGAGTCACGAATTTGTTACATTAGATAAATCCCACTTGTTGAGAAGAGTGGTCTCCCTAGATCTTAAAGGAAACTAGAAACAAAAAAAACACTTGAATGACTCTTTCCCTGAGCTTATTTCGTTAGAATTGTAAATACAAGAATAGGAGAATAAGCCTCTTACCTATTTGTGAAATGCTTGATGAAGATCCCTACTCCGTCTCAAAGGAGCTTCTCAATACTCAAAAATACCTACAATCACATACATAAAAAATTAAAAAAAAAAAAGCAAAAGCATATGCAATCATAACAATTCAAACAATCCTAATCTATTGATCAAGGAGATTATAAATTGAGATTATCTTACTGAATATCAAAAGAACTATAAACCATTCATCATTTCAATAAGACAATACAATGGGAAAAATGATTTGTTTGTAATAATTCAAGGATAAAGAAGAACCTTACAACCTCTACCATGATGTCATGAGGTTCTTCTCAAATGCCTCTAAAACTCTCCTTAGTTGATAAGCCTTCCAATCTAAATCCAACAGCATAAGTGTATCTTTTTTGAACCTCCTAACCCCTTTATCCTTTATTCAATTTATAGGCCAAGGGCAAGAAGTTTCAGATCCAAAAGAGAATGATGAGATCCTCTAATTGGGCGATTAGGGTTCCTTGATGAAAGGGAATTAACTTCGTGATCTGACAGGTTTGGCTCAAATAGATATGACCTAGAAGCTTTCAGTTGGGATATATTCGACCAACAATGCTTCTAAAATTCACTTTTTATTTTTCCTTTTCTTAGAGTTATCTGTGTGGTCTATAGTGGAAGGCAATAGAGTGTAATTCTGCGCAATTATCAGGGATAGAAACTGCAAATGCGCAGAAACTTACTAGGAAAAGCATGCAAGTCACACTTAACAAGTCATAAATCCATTTTACCCAAAATTCACATCTTCTTCAAGGTATTTTAATTGTTTGACTTCTAAGGGAGTGTAATGGAAAATGTTTATGGATGGAGAGAGATCCATTTTAATGGTCAAGTGTCATGGTGACAAAATGATGTGTAACACCCTTGTCTCCGACCAATCCTGGTGTCTCTATGTGTGCATTCTTTTCTTCTATTGTTCCTTTATTTTCCGCTACATAGAAGATGATGATGTTGTTCTTTCTACATACTTGCATATGTTTATGAATAATAATGTAAATTGGAATAATGTTATAATGTTATGGGGTGAACTTAATGTGTTAATGAAGAAGTGCAATTTTCAAAGAAAAGAACAATGTAGCCCTATGAAAGATTAACATGGGAAATAGGTGTATTTACGCATCAAGCCTAAGAAGAGCTCCTTGCGGATTAGATCATGTGCCAAGATGGCACCTTGGTTTTGTGGACCTTTCAAGATTCTTGAAAGGATTGGACCAGCAGAATATCGACTTGTGCTGCCTTTGAGAGCGAAATTCCATGATGTCTTCCATGTGTCCTTACTTAAGAAGTATGTTAAAGATGTTGATCATGTGATTGACTGATCTGTATTGCAAGTGGGGCCAAATGGACAATTCCAGTTGAAACCTCAATGTATATTGCAGCAAAAGATGCTCATGCTCCAAAACTTAGAAATCAAGCAGGTTAAAGTGCAATGGAAGCACTTTGGGCCCGATGAAACTACTTGGGAGAAGGCAAATCAGATGTGGGCTATGTATCCTTCTCTATTCGTTGGTTGAGAAAATGTTTTTGGCATATGTTTTGGTGTGATGTTCTGGTGTGTGTATATATGTATATGGATGTAAGTACCGCCACGAGATGTGTTATAAAGATCCAATAAGCGGTATGGGTGTCATGTCATTATCATTGTCATGTTGGTTTGCTTCTCAGAGATTTGATCATTGTAAATATTGCATCGAGCTAAGTTATAAAGCTCAATGGGTAGTGTGTTTTTCTTTCAACAATCTTGTTGGTTGAAGGTGTCATTGAACACCAAGGATGGTGTTCCCCCAAGGGGGAGGGTTCTGTAACAACCCTAGTCAAAATTCCATGTAATAAAGTTAATAAAGGAAAAATAATAACCAATGTCATGGGACACGTATTCTAAGCTGAGTGTTGGGAAAAACATCCTAGTTGGTGTTCATTTGGTTTCTTATGGCTAAATAAATTGGCAAAGGAAATGGAAAAGGCTTTGAAAAAGAAAAGAGACAATTATTGGCATTTTATTTATGAAAATAATGGAAATTAGGAGAAAAGGAAGGTGAAAGTTCACAGGTTGCATGTGAGGAGGCAAATGAAGGAAAATAATGGAAAATTGAAGAAAATAGAGGCCTCATTAATAAAACAGCTTTTGAGGATCAATTGGTACCTTTTTTCAGTTCAGTTTTGGAGCTCTCTCTATTTTTCTCACTCTTGGACACTTAGAACATTCTTGGAGCACTCTAGCATTGGATCAAGGAAAGCAAAGGAATGACCAAGAAGGTAAAAGGAAAGTAAAGATAAAGCAAGGAAGAGCAACATCAAGTAGCTACAATGGGATTATTTGCAGGTATCGATTTGCATGTGCGATTTCCTTGCTAGTTTAGGCATGCATGTGTGTATTTGGTTCTCTTCCAATCATTGACATGGGTTTTGTCAAGTGTGACAATGTTCTTCGGCCTTGCCTTTCCATTTCCGTATAGCCATGGTGTGATGGGTTATCTTGTATTTAGTTAAGCTAAATTTTTGGATGGTTTCGAAACTAAGTGAGGTGGTCTCTGAAAGAAAGAACACAAAGCCTAGGAATCCCTGGACCAGAGAAGGTGGGATTGTAGTAAAGATGTATTTTGTGTGCCTCGGTGGGCCTAAGAATCCTCAACCAGTGAATGGCAGGATATATGGTAAATCCTAGAGGTGTGTGTTGTCGATTAGGCCTAGGAATCCTTGACCGGTGAATGAAGGGATATATAGTAAATCCTGGAGGGTGGAGTCTTGAATAAGCCTAGGAATCCTCAAACGTCGTATGGTTGGATTTATGGTAAATCCTAGAGACAAGGAGACAAGAAAATTCCTCACAATGTAGATGGATAAATCAGGTGGCATCCATGCTTTTTTATGGCCTAGTGATCCAGTGGGAATTGTGGTAAAGACTAAGGAAACCTGGTTTGGTTTGGTTTTGAGTCCCACCTTCTTGCCTGGAATAAGGCACGAGGTTGATTGGATTAAAGAAATATTTGGTTCAACCAATCTATGGTCAGGTGGTTTGTGGAAGTACCAAACCTCATTTGATTTCACATTCATTAATAAGAGCTCTTTCTCCTTAGTATTTCATGTGTAAATGTACTAACTTATATGTGGTTTTTATGGTTGTTATATCCTTGTTATTTCTGTTGGTTATATGTTGGTTATGAGTATGTTTTATGACATACTTAATGTATGGATCTCATCATGTTTTGATTAGTAACTGAAAGTAAAATGAATACATGACCTAATAGATGATAATGCAACTATTTTGGTATGGAAACAATGCTTCTTTATGAATCTCAAATAAGTATGAGACCCCTATGCTCATATATGTTGTTATGAACTATAGATTTCATATTTTGTGACATGTTTGATGAAATTCATGTCATGGCTAATAGGTGTCCGATCAATTCCTTACTCAAGTGTTTGCATTAGTACCTTTCTTTCAGTGTCATTTATCATTCATAAAAATTTCATGAAGTTTTGGGCAGTAGCCAGAGTCATGGCCCTGAAAAAGTGGCACAAAATCTAGAGTTGTTGGCTCAAAACGTCTTGTAAAAGTCCACAGTCGTTAGCATGCCTTGATGTGGGAGTGACTGGAAGGCTTTGGTTGCATGCATGCCTTTTCATGGGAGTGATTGAGGCTCTAGGATAGTAAAAAGATAAGTTGTCTCAGGGGTTAAGAACCTGCAAGGGTTGGTTACCTCTTGAAGGGTCTATAGCTCCTCGGGAAGTTCAGTTTGGTTGTGTTTTGTCAGTTCCACTTCATTAACTATACTTTGGGAATTTAATCACATCATAGTAGCCTCTCATCACATGTTTACCCCAATGGACCGATTAGCTTGGGTAAATGTGGGAGCAGGGTGTTACACATGTGAGGGTGAGGTTGGGGGAACATAATTCCTTTGAAACTTGTTTTAGAGCTTAAGTAATTTAAAATAAACCAAGATAAATCGCATCACATTACAAAGCAGGTACATCATCATCATCTTAAATTATGCTTTATATGCATACATTTGGAATTGGTTTCTTGTCTTGGATAAATCTCACTTCCTTTCAAGCATTTATCACCTAATCATTTTTGTATTTGATGAGCACTAGTTCCATTTATTACATTTCCTAAAGTTACTATTTTCCAGCATTTCGGAAGCGTCTATCTTGTGGCATCTTGTTTTCTTTCCAAAGTTTTGTTACAAAGTTATATCTATTACTCGGAATATCTTTAGCAAGTATCTTACCTAGGCATTGGTCTTATTCTTCTATATTGGTGAATGCATGTGCTCATTGAGCATGCAATTGTAGTACATTTGAACACATATAATTGAAGTATCTTGTTTAACTCCTAGAAACTAAAATCCTAGCAATTAACTAGCTTAACCGTAGACATCTTTTAGGGTCCACCCACCTTGGCTTTGTTATGAGTAAGCTTAAATGAAGGAGTTGAAAATTGAATGATATCCTCATCTCAGAACAAGGCCAAACTAAGTGGATTTAAGGACTTTCTCCATGATAATCCCAGGTGTGGATTAAGGCGGCAACAAATCTCATATTGAGTATATTGCTTTTAACAACTTTGAGCCTTATTATTGTACAAAATGGAGCTCTAAATAATATCTTACCCTTTCCTATAGGTTGGAGGGTGGGATGCCTTATTACATAGAAAAAACAAAAACAAAAACAAAAAACATGTACATGCCAATTTGAGAAACATTCGTTGGTATGGTAGAGTCTTTTAAAAAATTAAACCACCACCCTGAGAGTCGAGCAATGAGTCATCCTTGGGTAGTCTAAGGAATTTGTTTGAGTTGGAATCACAACATCTTTTTTAATATGCTTGGAGATAGAAAAACAGTAAAACATGGGTTCTTCCTTCTGCATGTACTTGAATCATCTCATGTTTGGAATCAAAACTACTTGCACACTAGGAAAAAATATCTCTAAAATCCAATACTCCTAACATGCAACCTATTGGGTGTACTTTTTATACCTATTTCCTACACTTTCTTTCCCCTATTTTGATCCTCTTTCCCTCCAGACCAACAAAATTTACATGTTAATCACCTTTTCCTTATTATAAACAACCTATTTTTCCATTTTTGTTGAATATAACGATGCAATATTCCTTTTTATGGCTAATTGGGATAAGCATTGGAGAAGTATTTTGGATCCTCTCCTCTTTATCAGGTGTTTCTTGCAAGAACAAGGTTATGGAATGAACAGCCGCGGTGATCGGTCTAAGAGCATGATGGAATAGATTGTTGTTACCCTCGGTATGTTGTTACAGGTGTTTCTGTTACACCACGTGCTGTTACAGGTTACCGATGTTACAACTCGGGTGTCGTTACAAGTTTGTTGTTACCCAATGATTGTTGTTACATCCCAAACTATCATTTGACCATAGGATGATGTTACACCATAGTTGGCAAAGTCGTGGGTACTATTCCACGCAACAGCTATTGGAATTTATGAATTGTTTATTTAGAAAGTAACATATCCAAGCGGTTGTGATCTTAACTAATGTATTTGAATAGCATTTGTATTTAGGAAGTGGTTATAATGATTTCTATTTTATGATCAGCATGAGAACCGTGAGATTCTCATGACTGACCTATCCCTGATTTTGGGTATGTAATAACTATAAGAGAAACTTAATCTCTCATGTATGAGGATGACATAGAGAGCACTGTTATTTTGATCTTGTAACTTTTAATTTTTTTAATATCAAAGACACTGCAATGATGTTGTTGTTATTTCTAAGTTGATTCTTTAACTAATCTCATGTTCATTCCTATGCCCCTGCTAGGGAGGGAGGGCCCTCCTCTTTAGCAAGGACTGTAGTGTTAGATTAGATGTACATTATTGTTTCTTTCTTTTATTGTTTGTATGGTTTTATGTTGTCACTGTATAATTTGTAGAATATATCTACTTCAGTTCCAGAATTATGTTATGTTGTTACACCAATTTGATTAGTAGTATGGTAGTTGACCAGCTGGTGTAGTTATTAGTATAGTGTATGGCGTGTCTTTGCTATGGTAATCATGAAGTGTGATTTTATTTATGTACAATGTTTTAATTTTTGCATGAATGATTTAATTTCTGCAATTTATTTAACGACATTCTTTACTGTTTTCTATTTTCATTCTTGGTTGTAGTGTATCGGCACAGACAGTCAAACTCCATTGAAATAGCAGACCTACCTTGGGTTGACAATTAAATGGTTGCAATCTTGTTCAATTAGGATTGATTAAAACAACACTACATTTTGGCGTTGTTGCTGAGGATGGAAGTTGAAGATATAGTCATCTAAGTTGTTTATTTGACGATAGAGTGTTCCTAGTCCACAATCGTTGGGCAGTAAGACGAGAGGTAAGAACATGTGCATTGCTCTAATATACCTGGGCGAGCTCACCGTTGTGATCACTAGGGCACTTAGGGTGTGGAATTTTTGCGTTTTCTTAAATCGTGTCTTTAGCTCTTCAGTTTCTAGGTGGTAAGACGAGAGGTAAGAACCTACGCATCGTTCTAACATACTTGGGCGGGCTCACCACTGTTGAAGACTGAGACACTTAGGGCATGAATTAATACACATATGGTCCATGTGTGCAACTGTAGGAATCATAGAAATACCAAAAATAACCCCCATTCTAATTAGTCACAAGAAAAATGGGTTGTAAAAAGGAAAGGAAGAGTGTATATTTGGGAAGGAAAACATTTATCCATGAGCTGATCTCAAAGCCAGAAAAAGAACAGTCAGGTTCTCAAAGGGACGTAAGGAAAAGAGGGCCATAAAAAGTTGTTAGTCACATAACAATGATAGAAACCTCTGATTCCTTTGTCTAAGGACCATACCATTCTAAAGATAGTGAAAACACTCCCAAGATTAAGCATCCAATTCAGGAACAACAGGGGGAAGATAGTAACCAGAACCTTAGGACTGAGGTACAAGGGGAAACTGAAGGGGGACATTAAAAACCTGAAACAGGAGAGCACCTATTGGTTTATCAATATCCAGATTCAGGTAGCGTAGTGAAACAGCTAGCCCTGAAGCCACCTGAGCCACCAATTTCACCTGCAAGATTACAAGTACAGTTTGAAGAACATTTGTTACAACAAGGATTAGAAGGGTTAACAATGGGGGACAAAAATAAAAACAACACTAAAACAGATGTTATTGTCACCACCTTTGAGTTCCCGATTGGGGATATCAGAGGCGGGGCTCCCATGAAAAATACTCCCTTATCACCCTTACCATCTTTTCAAGGAATGACTGTAGAAGACCCTGACACCTTCTTATTTGAATTTGATGTCTTATGCAGGAGTTATGACTATGTTTTAGATGCTCAGAAATAAAAATTATTTCCTGCTACTCTAAAAGGAGCAGCCCTGAGATGGTTCATGGGGTTAGGCTCTACTTCTATTCGAACATGGAGTGACATGAAGGAGAAATTCTTATTAAAGTATCAAGACTATTGCAGAACCAAGGACTTAAGAGAGGAAGTATTCAGGATGACACAGAAGGAGGATGGGAGCTTGGAGGACTACGTAGAGCGGTTTCATTATAATTTGCATAGGTCTAAACACATTGATTTAGATCACTAGATATTGAAGACCATATTTATAAGAGGAACGAGGGATGGTTACCTTGATACCCTGAATATACAAGGAAAAGGGACATATCTTAGGAACCATTTTCCAAAATCATAAAGCTCTGTCTGAGATGCTCTAGAGGATCGTCGAAGGGGAGAAGCACAATTTGAGATGCCTCTGCCCGAATACAAAAATCTGCAAGTGGAGGAGTAACCAAAGAAGATATTGGGAATTTATTTGAAAATTTGAAAACCAACATCCTCAGTACTCTATCTACCCAAATAACGATAGCACAGATCAAGAAGACACAAGGAGAAGTTGATACACCTTTGGTTGTGTTCTGTCTGAATCGCTGAAAGAAACATCCCTTGAGGGAGTGTGAAATGAACAACATCATCTTGTGCAATATCTGTGAGATGGAACATTCTACATTCCCAGAATGAAAGTAGTACTTAGAGAATCGAGTGAAGAAGTTTAGTCCTCTTATTTCACCGCACCGAGGAGACCATTGCAGCCATGACCTCCAGGTATGTCCCAATATTTTTCTTCTTTTAATTCGCGGAATAATGCATATAACACTCAGCAATATCCATGGAAATACTTTGCTCCTTCTCTAGCACAGTTTCCATTGCCCTAAAACCAGTGGTCCCCCTCTCCATCTATTAAATATCCTCCATCTCAACCACATCCTTGGAATCATAAGTGGAGGGGGAATGCCAAAGGTATAGTCCCACCTAGATTACCAATGCAGGAGAGACTACAATTTCCCCTTTTCCAAACTCTTGTCCTTACACCGCCTGTGTGACCCAAATTACCTGCGCAACCTAACCCTAACCCGAATAATGAAGCAGCCCAGAGCATAGAGGCTCCGACTACCTTCCAGACTTACCTTATCACTCCCGTTGGACTTAATGAAATTCAACTACGGTTGGATAACGTAATTAAACCAAATGACTCCCCTATCATTACCGAGGAGGAATGTGAACCTTCTAGAGGAGGTACAGTAGATCTTGAGGCAGTTGTTACACCTGTAACATTCGATACAAAGCAAATTGTTATGCTTGTAACAACCAACCTGAGAAGAACTGTTACTCCTGTAACAGCCAACTCGAGTAAGGCTAATACACCTGTAGTAGCCGATTCAACTGTTATGACTCAGGATCCTCTATATCCTTAGAGATTAACTGAGACTGGAATAACCTCACAGCCTGAATCTGATTTCCTTAAGGAGTTGCAAAGCCTACACGTACGAATTCCTCTGCTGCAAGATCTTAAAGAAGTATCTATTTATGCCAAAATAGTACGAGATCTGTGCATTAAGAAACCTAGAAAGAAGCCTAAGGACCCTTCTACCATACACGTGATGGGGAAATTGTCTGAATTAATGATTACTCAACCTCTTCTAACCAAGTTTAATGATCCAGAAAACCTTACGGTTATTGTCTATATTAATGACCAGCCAATAACTAATACATTGATTGATCTTGGGGCCGCCATTAATGTGATGAAAAATAACCTCTTTACTACCCTAGGGCTACATGGGCTTAGACATACGCCTATTGTACTTGAATTAACAGATAGGTCCCATGTTAAAACCGAGGGGTATTAGAATACATAGTAGTCAAAATAGCTTCCTGGAGGTATCCGACTGACTTTCTTATCTTACAAACCAAATCCAACCTCGGGGGACATCCTTTGATCCTAGGGAGACCCTGGCTGGCCACTGCAGATGAATTTATAGGATGCAGATCCGGATCTACAATGATTTCAGATTGACAGGCTACAAAGAACCTTAACCTTTACCCCCCAAAACCAAATATGGATTTGAAAGATCCCTGGTGGGATGAATTTGAACCTGAATCAGATCTTTCCCTACCACTCCTCACTCTCAGAAAAGTCCAATATTTCAAGGATGAGACAAAAGATGATATCATTAATGGATTTATCAATAACTCTCTTTTTGTCGCTTATATTGAAAATTCAAAAGAGGAAGAGGAGATAGAAGATATAAAATTTGAACAAATGAGAACCACACCGTACTGACAGCAATCCAATCGAAATAGAACCAGGAAAGTATGTGAACATTAACCTAACCTGACTACTAATAAAAACAAACTATTGTTACAACTATTACAGAAATACAAGAAGGCATTTGCATGGGACTATACGGATATGAAAGGAATTCATCCCAACCTGTGCACTCACCGCATTTATTTGAAATATGGCTGCAAACTAATTAGACAACCGCAGTGCCGCATGAACCCTGCGCTGAAGGAGGTAGTGAAAGAAGAATTTAAAAACTCCTAAGTGCTAAATTTATTTATCCGATATCTGACAGTCAGTGGGTATCTCTACTTGTCATTGTCCCTAAAAATAATGGCAAGTGGAGAGTCTGTGTGGATTACAATGAACTCAATAAGGCCACTCAAAAGGACCATTTTCCTTTACCATTTATAGGTCAGGTCCTTGACACCCTTTTTGGGATTTCTTTTTTTTTCATTTTTAGATGGGTTTAGTGGCTAAAACCAGATACAAATTGCCCCAGAAGATCAGGATAAAATAGCCTTTACTTGCCCTTGGGGAATTTTTGCATACATAGTACTCCCTTTTGGACTCTGCAATGCACCAACAACTTTTTAGAGGGCAATATTGGGAATTTTTTCTGATTTGTTGAATGACTGCCTTGAAATCTTCATGGATGATTTTATACCTTATGGTGATGCTTTTGAAATGGAATTAGCTAATTTAGAAAAAGTGTTGGAAGGTTTTGTCCAGACTAATGTTGCTTTGAGCACCGAAAATGTCACATGATGATGACTGAAGGGATCATGCTGGGACATTACATTTCTGCTAAGGGGATCAAGGTAGACCCTGCTAAAATAGAAGTAATTCTAAAAATTCCAACTCCCAAGACGCAAAAAGAGGTACGTAATTTATTAGGACATGCAGGGTATTACAGAAGGTTTATAGAGAATTTTTCAAAAATTGCATCGCCATTGTTTTCTTTACTTATGAAGGATGTAGAATTTTTGTGGATAGGGAAGTGTGAGCAGGCCTTTTTGAAGCTGAAATGTTGTGTATCAGAAACTCTGGTTTTACGTGGACCTAATTGGGAACTGTCGTTTAACATAGCTACAAATGCATCTGATATTGTTGTAGGTGTTGTTTTGGGCCAACTAGAGGATAAGAAACCTTACGCTATTTATTACATAAGTAAGAATTTGACTCCGCCTAAGGTCAATTATACAGAGACCGAGAAGGAATTCTTAGAAGTAGTGCATGTCATCAATAATTTTTTACATTATATCACCGAGTATCAATTATTTGTACACACTGACCACTCTGTCGTTCGTTTTTTAATGAATAAGCCAATTACCAATAGTAGAATTACACGTTGGTTATTGTTGTTACAAGAATTGAATATCACATTGTAGATGTTGGTATCCTAAATTGCCCTATTTTTTTACCCCATTTCCAATAAAATCAACCTCTTTTTTATGTCAATAAAAGACCCTTCTTTCCTGCACTAGTACAAGATAGTTACCCATTCCTGCACTTGCTCATATTTTATATTAAGATTTATTATAGCACTTTATTAATCATTTTATATGGATTTCATGCCTATTTACATATTTCTTGTAACTCATATTAATTTCATAGAGTAATCATGGAACTTATTATTAATTATGAATGAGTGTGACTAGTGTAGGTAGATTCCTGCACTACTATAAAGACTGTCTGAGATTTCCGAGAAGCCAAATCTTCCACAAGGATGGGTCTCGATCCTTGACTCTGAGTTTAGCTATTGATGAACTGAAGAAGGATAACAGGTGGCGCACAATCAGGGAACATTTTCCAAATTTAGGTTACGGCCAAGCAAAATTCATGTGTATTATAACTACTGGCCAAATTTGTAATTTCGATTTCTAAGTCTCTTCGGCCGAAAGGCCTGAACAAGAAATGTCTGTAATTAGTGAAAACAGCTAAAGCCGAAAGGATATATAAGATATAGGTTATAGGTAGGAGGAGGCTAATCAGCGAACCATCAATTGTAATTTTGTTTTTTGTAATCTGGTTATCGCCTCAGCTCTGGAGCTGGACTGCTCTGTTATGTATATTTGTCAAATCGAGTAATACTAGAGAACTACCATGATTTGCATACACAATGTCTAATTTATCTTTGATGTATATTTGAAGTGATGAGCCTTTTCATTCCTTAGAAGGGGAACGAGCTGGTTGGCTAAGGCCCAACCAACCCAACTTGTTTAGCCTCTCACTTTCGTTATTCAGAAAGAAGGTGTGGATATTTCTTTTGCAGCTATGTGATGTTATAGTTTTAATCTTTATCTTTCAAGTTCTAATTTAAAATATATTTTGTAGCTAACGTGTGAAACAGATCCGTGGTTTGAGAGTTAGTTGTGTTTACTTTGTTTATGAGATATCTTTCTTGCATTTCCTTTACTCTCAATCTTTGTTTTAACTCGTTTTCGGTCGGATCGTGCAAGGAACTCTTTCCTGCACCAGTGCATGTGGTTGCCTGCACTTTGGTTTAATCATTCGTTTGCAGCGAACAGTGAATCACTTCTTTGCATATTATTTCTAGTTATTTTGCAAGTGAATGAATCATTAAACTAGTAACTGTCTTCAATATTAAAAGTACATCTTTAAGAGGATCTAGAAGCAGTTGCATAAAAATATCATAAACATATTATACTTGCAAAGAACATAAGCATTTTTGAATGGATACTAAAGTTAGTTACGCATGCAAAACACTTAAGCTACTGTTTGATTCTTTTGAAGTTCTTTTATTTCATGAAGTTTATTTCCTTTTAAAGGTTTAATGAATTGAAGCATTTCCTTTTTCACAGATAATTTACTTCAAAATTTCATTTACAGTTGCAATTCTTTTTCAGCACATCTTTTCGTCCTTTCGAAAGTAATTTGGAAACTGGGTGAAGGAAGCTCTGCTTTGGTGTAAGAGCTGGTCTCTTGTCACAGAAACAAAGTTCTCTAAGCCTTGAGGCTTAGATCACCTTCACTAAGACATAAGTCTTCAGTAAGGAAGGTCACATATACTTTTGCAGAGAGATATTGTACCTGCACTAGTGCAAGCAGATTGCAACAATGCAAGGACAGGTTGTTTGTGTGGAAGGAAGACAAAATTCTACAAGGGCCCACTTGTTAGACTGTTATCCATCCATCTGAAGATGAACATAGCATTTAAAATTGTTTCCATTGTGTGGAATTTATTTATTTGATTTACTTGCAAATTTTCCTTTACATTCTAGCAGTCGAGTTTCTTTGGTGTCAATTACCTTTCTGATTGTTTTTTGTCTGATTCTGTAAAGAATTTCCTTTAAGAAGTAGGATTAGAGATAGGAAAAGTTCATACCATTTCTGGCATTTCCTATGCTTCATCTCTAAGTTTACGAAACCCTCGATTTGACAATTAAGCGTTGAGGAGTTTGCACAAGCGCAATTCCTGTACCCAACATTTTGGCGCCATTTCCAGGGAGGTGATTTGAATTGGTAATAATTTTCCATTTTTTGCAATAGGGGTAAGTATGCTATTATTTTTCCTACATTGTGCTTCTATTATTTGAAGGAATTTATAGGTGCCGATTTATTGAAACTTGCAGTTTTTATTTGAATTTCGTTTTGTCATTTTTTTAAATGAATGCCTAAAAGAGGTAGGGATCCGAAGCCCACTAGGGGCCAAAGAAACACTAACAAATCTGAAACTAAAACTCATATTGGGCCTTCTTTTGCAGGCAGAAAGTCCAAACAAACTCAGACTCATCACGGAGGAACAATCCACCTAGGCCCTAGTAGCAGTGGTTCAAGTGTGGCACAGCCCATAAAGGGGAAGAAAGGGACTGTTGGAATCCATAATCAGCCTTCTCAGCCTGTTGAGAGCGGTTTGGATGGAAGAAAAACAATGGCAGATATGGAAGACCATATAGAAGGAAGTGGTGAAAATCAGGTAAATAAGGAACAATCCACTTTCGGATTCCTGATTGTGGATCCTGATACACAAGTACAAATGAAAAACATTTCACCATCAGCTCTTCCTAATTTTTCTGGTAAGGTACATGAAGACCCAGACTCTTTCTTATTCAAGTTTGATATTTTGTGTAGAAGTTATGATTATTCATATGATGCCCAGAAGTTAAAGTTGCTTCCTACAACTCTCAAGGACGCAACACTCTGTTGGTTCATGGGACAAGGAGGAAACACTATATCTTCTTGGGAGCAAATGAAGAGAGTGTTCTTCTCAAAATATAAGGAGTATTGTAAAACTTGAGATATTCAAGATGAAATCTTTACTATTGTGCAAAATGATGATGAGACTTCAGAGGACTACTTGGAGAGATTCCTGTATATCCTTCAAAGGTCAAAGCACAAATTTGATCCAAGTACCATTAGAACCTTGTTCTTACATGGGCTCACTCATGAGGCTAGAAATAATTTAAATTTGTTAGGACAAGGGGATATTGGTTAAAAGAATTTTGATCAGATTTGTCACTTGTGTAGGAAATTCTCGTGGAACCAATATAGATCCAGTAAAGGAATTCAGAATAAAAACAGAAAAACCGAATCTACTGATGCTATGATTATTGGAATTAGAAAACAAAATGGACAATATGAAAATTGAAATAATGAATATTGTTAGTAAACAAATACTCTTTGAAGTTTCAGCAGAAACTTGTAGAAGAGCAAGAGATATTGTCTATTTTCTATCCTAAATGTAGAAGAAAGCATCCTTTAAGAGAATGTCCTCTAGATATTAAAGAAACTAATAAATGTGCAATTTGTGCAGATAACCATGCTACGGTAAATGTCCCTCTATACTTGGGCTGAAATTTGTATTTGAAGGGGGATAACTTGAAGTTGAATCATTGCATGCTATGGGAGCATGAAGGAGTTGGACTCAAGTAAGTGTAGGTATAGTTCCTAAATCTCCACCACATTTTTTTGGTTATAATGCACATTCATATTCCTATCCTAACACTGGTCACTCTCAGCATTGGTAACATGGGAATTAATATCAATATGGACAACCCTCCCAATCTTGGCAAAAAGGATGGAGAGGGCCAAAACATTCACATCATTCACCTAATTCCTATCATGCACCTATGCAATCATACCCTCCCACATATGCACCTTACCGAATTCCTCAACCATCATTACCTTAGCTGAGTCAACCTATGCCACCATTACCATTACCTCCACCATTTCGACCTTCTCAGCTACCTGCTCAACCTTTACCCAACCCCAATAATAAATCTGTACAAATGATACATTCTATGACCCCTCTTTCCTCATTGATATTTCAGACTATGCCAATTGGAGTCAATGATCTCCAATTGAGATCAGGGAAGGTTGTAACCTCAGAAAATCAAAAGCAGCCCATGGTGGTTATAGATGAGAAAGGAGAGGAGGAAACTCCTGACCATTCTAAAAAAGATGACACCATTCAGCCTATCCCTGTGCATTGTGAGCACTTGTCATCTTCTTCCAACTGACCTCCATATCTAGAGAGGTTAGTTGTGGAGAAGAAAGACCCCATTCGTGAGTCTAGCTTGGCCTCTGAGATTAGGAACCTTTTCATAAGGGTACCTTTTCTCTGAGCTACCAAAGAGATCCCCATTTGTACAAAAATCATTGGGGAACTCTGTCTCAAGAAGCCGGGAAGGAGAAGATTAGAACCCCAAACCATTCAGTTTGTTGGTAGAGAAGCAAAGTTAATGACGGGATGTATGACATGGAAAAATATACCAACCCCAGAAACCTTGTTGTCTCTGTTCATATAAGTGATGTCCTTGTCTCCAATGTACTTATAGACCTGTTGAAGCCCCAAAAATCGGGTCGACAACAAGGGGGATACCCACCCGGTCCGGACCTTGGTTGGCAGCTCCTTATCCATTTGGTATAGTGGGTCCGACTGGGGATAATGGGACACCAGTTTCCCAATCTGAGGGTGTGTGTGTGTGTAGAGTTGGATGAAGTTGATCTAAGAGTACTTTAAAGCTAATTTAATTCAGATTCTTAAACTAACTCTATGCTATTGTAATCTAATGAGAAACAACGCATCTAATCTACGCTAACCCGGGGTGTATATCTTCTATTATGCGATCTAAAGAGATTTCAAACAACAACTGGTAATAAAGATCATTCAGCGATCATAAGAA
>APFE030205402.1:0-38635 GCA_000404065.3 Pinus taeda | reverse complement strand
CAATACATTATCTTCATAATATTTTCATGATCTAGCTGAGGTGGGCATTCCCATGCTCAGCTTTATAAATTCATTTTCATGTACATAGGATAGACAACCGTCTATGTAGCAGACTGATGATTCTGATAGAGCCATCATCCTTTGATTCAGATGATCATCTGTGCAGCACCGATGTACATTTGATGTCTTTATTTTCCTGAATATATCATAGCTCGGATGGATGAAACTAGATCCAGGGTCTTCAAACTCATCCAATCTTCGCCTGAAGTACAAGTCGATCCATGTGAAAAATGTTCTGGAGTCGAACATGGAAAGACATCGCCTGATTACCAGCCAATGATGTAAGCCGTTAACAGGCGCAAGAGGAATCACCGATAATGATGATGACCCTCAAGGTACTACAACACAATTCGTGTGGTGTGAAAATGGGACTTGGCATCGAACACCACGCAAAATCTCTTGGTCGAAGGCCATTGATGTAAACCTGTCGCTGGAAGCGAGAAACTTGCCATTGAGGCATGCAAGCTTCAAGGTACTGAAAGGGTTGTCCCTAGGTCGACTTCTTGGATAATGAGATGACGTCGACAAGAAGAGACCCGTCGTAGGAGGGCCTTAATGAATCCCACATCTACAACACAGAACAGAGAAAATGACTTTGTGGAGGTGAAAACGATATGATGATACAGGGTTCAGGGTGGCGGTCATGAAAGAAGGGAGTGTGAATGTATTGCAGCGGATGTGACACAAGATGGGTTGGTGAATTCTCTGATCGACTTCTCTTGAACATATCAGCGACACTGAAATGGATTGGTAGCGTTAACCCCAAAGGTGGATGGTACGGTGGACCAATGGTAATATGACCGGTGAACAAAATAACCCAACCCGACTCAATCATGGTGATGGAGTGAAAGTGTCATGTTCAAGAGCAACTTTGCTACCAATAAAGTTTCTTCAAGTTTTCTTCCCAATTTTTCCCCAGTCATTGCTCACCAGTACCTCTTTATTTTTTTCAAGCTTGAGGAGGATAACATATGCTTGTTCTGTAATTTTCCCTTCGGGCAAACCCGTCGCTATGTTTTAACAAGTCTAGCGACAGTGAAACTCATTCTTGTCTTTATGGACAAGTTTGTCGCTATTGGTTTTAACGAGTTTAATGACAAAGATAACTCGGTCCTTTTTCAATTTTAGATAGTCTGAAAAGGGATGGAAAGGAAACTCCAATAATCCTTTTTCATCATATAATCCCTTAAGTCCGAAAAAGTATAAAATAATACGAAAGGGATGAATTTTCGATAGTTTTAACGAGCCAAACAAAACAAGCGCTCAATCTTTTTGTGTAATAATCCCTTAGGTCCAAAAGGATTAAAATCTAGAGGAGGGATAGCACTTCTGGTAGCTTTAACAAGCTGGAGAGGCCAATTTCTCAGCAATATTTTCATATTTTACGAGTCAGATGAAAAGAGCTTAAAGGAGACTCGTTTTTTAGGAATGAGTGATATTTTCGGGTAGCTACTAATTCCAAGTAAGGCTTGGAATTTTCCAATCGTGGCAGTGTCACAAGGATGGCTAATAGAATCACTCGTCGCAGCTATTCCTCAAAAGGGTAAACAATCAAATGGAGGCATATGATCGGCTAAAACGGAGTGGAGGGGATGGTAAGAACATGACCAAAGCTCAAAAGCTGATGATAATGCATTCGCAATGGCTATTTACCAGAGGTTGGTTCATTTTTTAATGAGCTTAAACTCAGGGGGAAATTTGCTCATTGCTTAGGTATAATTTTTAACGAGCTTGAACTTCACATAAAAACTTCTCGTGATAACGGTCTTTGATACTCGACCCACTGTTAACACTGTGTTCTTTTGACGGTCATACTACCTGTTCAATTGCTCCATCAAACTGATTAGAAATGAGAATACATGCTTGAAAAATGAGTTAAAACACTAATACCCTACTCGAATTACGTGAAAAGTAACTTAAAAGTAGTTTTTACCCCTCATTTTACCATTTCATTTGAACTTGAGACTATTGGAGCTTTGGAGGTGTTTTCCCCCTTGATTTTCACTAGCTGATTCTGGGAGATTCTGTGGACGATTCTTGGCACTGTCTGGACCAGGTAGGAGCTAAACCTGTGCTCTTCAATTGCATTTTTTCCTTTTTGAGTTCTGAGCATATCTCCCTGCTTTTCTGAGCCTCTAGGGTTTGAACAATTCGTTCTGCCCCCGTAGCACCTTGTCTATATCGAAAGGTGCGATGCATACTGGGCTATCCACTGGCTAGTCAGTATGCAGCACACCTAGTACACAACTGGGGTGTGATGGGCGCAAGGAGGGAAACTTGTGCACTGTTTTTCATGGAAAGTTTGCCTGTTTTTTGCCAAATCAGGACGTTGACTCTTCTCTTATTTGTTTTCAGAGATTCGTCAGAGAAAAATGGTTGTTACATGGTGAGAATGCGAGCATGAAGAAGAGGACATGGTTGCTTTACATGATCTGGGTACGGTAACTTCATTGCGGAACTGTGTTTTGCTCAAGTTCTTCCGCATCTCTAGCATGAGGCAACAAATCAACTTGTTGCAATATTTCCTTAATGCATGGGATCCTACCAACCAGGTGTTCCAGATCAGAGGCAAATCCATCCCCTTAACCGTCATGGACATCTACTTTTTGACCGGTTTATCGAGGCGTGGTGCCCCTCTCTCACTATCGGGTTCTACCCATGGGGGCGAATCCGTGAGGGATTATATTCGTCGATACTGTAAAGAAGGATCTCAGCCAAGCAGGGAAGGCAAGATCAACATCCGAGATGTCACTAACTGGTCCTTGAGGACCATCTTGTTTACCTTTTCTAGACTGGCTAGTAGTGCGACTCTTCACTTGGCCAACAGGTCCTATATGCAGTATGCCTTAGAATGCCTCGAATCGAAAGGTGTTCAACTGATGTGATGCAGTACTTCCAGTGATAAAAGAATAGCTTACCAAGGTGAAAATGGGTGATCTAAGAACTTTGGCTTTGGTTCCATTTTGACCGCTTTCGCCTTGGAGAAGATCCCACTAATGCAGCCACAGTACATTTCACTTGGTTTGCCGCCACTGACTGAGCCACGGATGTAGAGATGAGTTGACCTTATGTCCCAACATGCTGGTCAACCATAGGTTTCTTTCTTTGATGCCTTCTTTGAGTGGTTCAACCGTCAGGAGATGGTTTATGTCGAGTGTCCATATTCCTGTATGGATTTCCGGGGTGACCCGGATTTGGTGCTACCGGCTGGTGAGCAGTGGAGTGCTATAGGTAAAAAAATTTACCATATCCCTGTTTATTTCTTTTATAATGTTCACGTGCTTTCTTTTACCAAGTTTGTTCAAAACTCATGTGCTCATACAGATATCGGACCGGTGCGACCAGCAGTGCACCTGAGAGCACCAGTTGTCGTTCCAACAGGAGAGGCTGTAGGGAGGGTTGTCCTTCGTGACCTGGATGTGGTTGAGACTCTTGCAGTATTGCAAGATCAGATCGAAGGCCTCACTCTCGGTATCCCAGATGTGAGGACTGACAAGATGCCTCTAAGATTACAGCGACATACCTCTAAGATTACAGCGACATACTACTAGTGTGCCACGTCGATGGACTAGGCTTTTACGCATGATTGCACAGGCAGTGACTTGTTATCACCAGCATCATTAGACTAGGGTGCCCCCTAGCATTTTGAGTTTTTGGGTCATTTGACTGATTTTGTCTTGGACACAGAACACTATGTGTAAACCATAAACAATTATATATATATATATATATATATATTAATTTCGGAGCTTCATTTTGGTCAAGTTACATGATCCTGATGCAAATATTGATGAAATGTTTTTCTTTTATAAATGTGGCAAATGTCTATCTAACACATAATTTGCCAATGAATCTGTTAATGTGTTTAAGTTTCTAGAAATATGTTGATATTGGATAGAATCGAACTGTCTTTCCAAAATCTTGACCCTTAGGAACATGCGATAGATAGCAGGATTCCGTACAGAATGGATACCGGTGAGCTATAGAATGACGAGCTATGAGTCTAGCCTAACAACAAGTCGGCGTATGCCATGTGCGATGGCATCAGAAAGGAGCTCTATCAACGCACTTTATTCAGTCATGTTGTTCGTTTATCGGCCAATACATACCCCTCTGAAACTTACTAACTCACTGCTTGGATCAAAGATGGCCCAGGCCTCAGAAGATAGGTTCCGCGAACTACGGCTCGCTCCGTTGGCATATCCAACAAATGATTCCAATGGGTTCGACATCTGTAACAAATGCAAAAGTGGATTACCTGACCAAAATGATTGCTCTTAGGGAAAACAACAATGTAACAAAAGCATATGAAGAGGTTACTACACTGAGCCAAGCATAATAACGCTTAAGGAACAACCCGTTGCGGGGTTGCGCCAGTGGAATCCCATCATAATCCACTAACTCATAGGCTCCTTTTGCTAATACATGCTTAACAATATAGGGGCCCATCCATAAAGACTTGAACTTACCTACTCCCAACTTATCGGATTCCTGGTCGTAAAGTAAGACTAGGTCATCTTCCGAGAAGACACAGGGTTTGACATTCTTGTCAAACTGCGCCTTGAATCGTTTCTTATGGGCTTCGTTAGCCAAGGCGGCATCACGACAGGTTTCATCCAGTTGGATTAATTCCAAGAAACAAGCCTCCTCTTCTAAAGTTTCGGGGAGAAGGTCGACTGCGAGCTTAAGGAACGACATTTCGCACTGAACTGGTAAGATTTCTTCCAGGCCATACATTAGCTAAAAGGGTGTAAATCCAGTCGCATTTCTAACCGATGTCCGGTATGCCCACAGGGCTAAGTATAGGATTAGGTGCCAACTCCGTTTATGGACTCCAATCATCCTTTGCAGCATGCGCTTCAGGACTTTGTTGATTGCCTCAACTTGCCTGTTAGCTTGCGGATACTACGAAGTAGAGCTGTCATGGGATAGTCCTAATTTGGCAGCCAGCTCAACCATCATGTGATTGCCAAAATGTGATCAATGATCTGTGACTATAGCTTGTGGAACACCGAATCTGGAGACCACATGATTGAAAAAGAAAATAGTATCTTTTTTGCCACTGTTGTTTAATGTAGGCATTGCCTCGGCCCATTTCGTAAAATAGTCTACTGTGACTATGATATACCCATGCCCCCCAGCCAAGGTGGGGTTACATGTCATGAAATCTATGCCCCATTTGGTGAATGGCCCAACAACGACTATTGGCTGCAGAGGCATGGGTGGTATTCTGGTTTTGCGATCAAAGATTTGACAAGCATGGAAACTTCTAACTGTGGTTATGCAATCTTTGAACATTGTTGGCCAGAAGTACCTTGCTCGTAAAATATTTTGCGTTGTAGTGTAACCAGATTGATGCCCCCCACATCAGCCTGAATGACAGTCATTCAGGACTTTTTCGGCCTCCTCATGGGTGAGGCACCTCCACAGAACTGTATCGATACCACGATGGTAAAGTGTATCACCGACGATCATGTAGTCTTTTGCTTGGTATCAAGTATGTCATTGTTCTGAACAGGATGTATTAGGCCTATATGTTTGGGTTTGGAGATAGATAATTATATCTCCATACCACGGATCGCTTGAATATCAGAAACAAAGATTCATCCACGATTGTTGTATTGGATGTTGAATCATTGGATGACGATGGGAGATCGCATAGTAACTCCGCGAAAACCAGAGCTTTCTTTGATTTGGATTTTACGAATTCCAGATCAAACTCTTGCAAAATTGCTATCCATTTGGAATATTTTCCCCCAAGTAACTGTTGTGACAAGATATAAGTCATGGGGTTGCAATTTGACAAAATGGTAGTGTTGAGGAGGTAAATCCCCTCTGCGGACAGAGGTGATCCCTACTAGCCCGATTGGGTCTAGCAACAATCATACAACACTAACACGCAAGTTCCTAATTGCAAATTAAAGACCAATGATGAGGGCCTACCTGGATTCCAACGCTAGTGCTTGTAGAAGAGTTGATGCTCCCATTCCTTTGCTCCAGTAGACCACGATCCTCGCGATCTTCGTGAATGGACACCTGCACATACAAAGAACGACACAAACACAAGCATAAAATCCAATAGATGCAACTATATATCAGTCAGAAAGGATATAACTCATCATCATTACGAAGAACAACAAGAGTGGAACCATAACAATAGTCATCTATTAATGATAAACAAAGAAGAATACAACCATAGTTCTGACGTCAAATCCTCCTTTGGTTGGGTGAACAGCAACACATGTCTTGCAAAGCTTGTTGGGAAAGGGAACAAGCCTCTCTCTCGTTGGTTATTTGGACAAGAATCTCCTTACTTAGATTTGGCCTTATGGGAATGAAGAAGGCTCTTGCAGCATGAAGCTCTTGGTAACTTGACAATTCTCAATCTCTGGAACTAGCTTGCCTAAGGAAAATGGACAAGCTTTTATAGATAGAGGAGGGGGAGTTCGGATCATCCACAATATTCATGGGATTGGCTTTATCACTAAAGAAGCTTCCATGAGAGGTGGCAAACCACTTCCTCTCTATGGAGATTCGAAGCCAAACCACCCAACTCAAGATAAATTCAGTCCAGGAGTTGGTTAGGATGAATCTTCCGCTATTTTTTTGGCTAAAAACATCACCCATTATGGCTGGCGCGAGTGCAACTCTGTGACAGAGTGCCAACTGGCGCGCCCTCTTTAGAAGATTTCCCCCATTGGCGCGAGTTTTGCACAGTGAAACCGCGCCAATGGAAAAAGGGCTATTTTTATGGGTTTTTAGCAGGAGATGTCTTCAAGGAAAATGAAGTTCATGCTCAGGGGAATGTAATGCAAGTGTTTTCAGGTCATGTCACTTCTCACAGGTCCCAGAATGAGTCCTCCAAGATGCGGGCGAAGGGGTAACAGGGACGGTGACAAATTGCTGTGTAACAGGTAGTCTTTTGAAAGAGGATATAGTGTTGAAATCTCTGTATCGCTTGAACAGCTACGAGAGCCAGCTTTTCAACATAGGAGTACTTGGTTTTTGTATCCTTTAAGTTTCAACTTAAATATTAAATGGGATGTTCAATTCCATTGTCTTCTTGAACTAAAACCATTGCTATGGTCGTATCTGTTGTAGCCAGATACAAGTTAAAGTCTTTTTGATAATCAAGAGCATACAATAATGATGCTTTTATTAGGGATTCTTTTAAAGCATCAAAGGAAGCTTGTGTGACCTAATCCCAGATGAAGGGTACTTCTTTTTTCAACAGACGAGTATAACCTTTAGCAAGTTTGGCATAATTTGGAATGAACCTCCTCAGAAAGTTTGCTTTCCCTTGGAGTTTCTGAATCTGAAGCAAGTTTGAAGGTGGAGGCAAATTAATGATTCCCTAAACCTTACAGGGGTCGAGACGAATCCCGTCTTTCGAAACTACAAAGCCAAGTAAATGACCAGAACAGACACAAAACACACATTTGTGTGGATTGATTCGTATCTTGTAGTGTCGGCAACATAGAAATATCGCTCTCAAATGCCGCGAATGATCGGTCCGCTTTCGCAAATGAGCCGGAAGATCGTCGAGATATGGTTGAACGATGTTCTTGATGTCATGGAAGGCATAATTCATTGCCCTCTAAAATGTTTCCCCTGCATTCTTTAAACCAAAAGGTAGCTTACGGTAAGCGAATGTTCCCCATGGACAAATAAATGCAGTCTTTGACTGGTCCTTTGAGCGGATATTTATTTGATTATACCCCAAAAACCAATCCATAAATGAAAAGATTTCACATCCGGCACATTCATCAATTATCTGGTCAATGAAGGGTGTAGGGTAGTTGTCCTTTGGACAATCTTGATTTACATCCCTATAAGTGACGCACACTCTTATCGTTCCTTGTTTTTTCATTACAAGAACAATTTTCGATACCCAATCGGTTAGAGGAACGGGGTAAATGAAACCAGCATGGAGAAGTTTTTCAACTTCCGCCTTGATGGCAGCGGCTTTCTTAGGGTTCACCTACGGAAGTCATTGTCGTACTGGTTTGACATCTGGATACATCTTAATTTCATGTTCAACAATACTCGAGTCGATGCCTGGCATTTCTTCATATGACCATGCAAAGACAACTCTGAAGTCACGAAAAAGAGCGTAATATATTTCCAATTCTGTAGGAGAACAAGATTTGTCGACATGAATATTCTCTACAACATCTGTTTTAGTCAAGATATTTATGGCGATCGTTTCTTCAATATTGGACAAGTTTCGCTCGGAATCCACCATATTTACAGTATTCGATAGGAAATCAAATACTGAAGGATGATCAAGGTCACTGGAACTATCTTCTTTATAATCTAGAAAATGGGAACGATGGTGGTAATCTTCCCATGGTGCCCCGTCAATCATCATTGACTAAAAAATTCCTTCGTTTGTAGAATGTACATGCGACCAAGGATCTGAAGGGGTACCATATTCCTTAGACCTATCTATCCAAACACTTGAGGAGCATTGATTTGGGTTCGCCTCCCATGCCAAAAAAATTGATTGCTACAATATTTCTATTGGGCTCGGAGGCAAAACCTCACGATGATCCATGCTAACATCGTGATTGGATATCTTCTGAATGGAAGACACCATATTGCAGGTTCCCACCATGGCCACTTCCACCATATCGTTTGGAGGTGGTAGAGCAAAAGTACCCATCAATGTCGGGTCTTTTAGTAGGCCTACTCTGATATTTTGAAGCGAATGAGAGCTCCCGTGGATCATCGGAATGCTTCTCGTAACTTGTGAACTGTTGGGAGAAACGTTTCTTGGTCGATGATTGTAATTCCTCCTTGGAAAGGAAATGCAATATTTCTAAATTATTTCAACACAACAGCATCCATAGCATAGATCCAAGGCCTTCCCAGTAGGATGTTGTAATCAAGGTTTCCGTCGATAACTTCAACATCAATTTCTACTGTCTTTCCCCCCAGTTCGACTTGCAAGTTACTTAAAATCCCGTATGGAGTGTATGTTTGTCTATCAAATGCTTTCAACGTCGTTGATGATCGCGACAAGGGTGGTGAGCCCAAAGTTTTCCAGCAACTCATCGACATAATACATGTAGATGCTCCCTCATCAATAATCGTTAGATGAACAGTTTTGTTGAGGGCATTCACTTGAATAAGGAAAGCAAGTTGAGCTAGTAACTGAGGGTCATATCCTTTATGATTAAAGGCCACAAGATTGGAATCCGTTGGGTCAATCCCACCTATTGTTGATAATAGAGCATGCTTTTGGGAGGGGAAATTTTGCAGTACCTCAAGTGTCGACATAGTGGACAATGATTGGACCAGGTCCTCTACTATATTATAATGTTGTGCTGCTCTGGCATGAGGATTAAATGTCGATTTGTGTACTAATCCCTTCAACAGCTTTATCGTTAGCTCAAGAATGATGGATGGAACAACTTCAGTCGAAGTTGTTGTCGAACTACTAGGTTGATCATTAGCCTTATTGTTCGACAACTATGGATTCCTGTAATCTTTATTCCTTGTCAATATCAAAGCACCATTTTGCTGCTTCGAAATAGACAACATTAGCACTTGAGACGGGGAAGCATTGTCACTAGCAACCAGATTTGTTCCTGGATTTGGAAACGGATCAGTCAATACCACTGAGGTTTTTGAACTCTTCAAGAATTTTCTAAGCTCAGCTTTATGTGTACAATCTCTCGTCCAATGATCCTCATCACATATAAAGCATGGATGACTCGGTTTCCTATCTCCAGAATGGTTTGCAGAAGATTTTTCAGGAGACATCTCCTCCTGTTTTTTCTTCTTCCCTTTCTTTTTCTTCTTGCCCCCTGGTTGCTTCGATTCTTTGCCTTTGTCAGTGGACACGACATTTACTTCTGAGGCAAGAAGTTCTTCATTTGCATTCCGAATAGAAACCGTGCGAGCTTTTTTCGATGTAGCCTTTATGGTCTTTGTGCTAGTCGTACCTATCACACATCGCCAACATGAGAGTCTTTGTTTGATTTAGGAGGAGGAGGAACGGAAAATTCCGGTCTAGGAGCATCAGGGATTTTGTCATAGAGCGTGCCAGACTGAGTATAGATCAAGTCTAGATATTGCGCACGAGCAATGACTTGCTCTTCAGTGACGACTCCTCCCTTTGCCACATCTTCTGTGATAGAAGGTAACAATGACTTAATAAACCATTCAGCTAACAGCTGATCAGGAACATATGCTTTTACCATTCTACGACGAAGCCACCACTCATGAATATGATTAGATATGTGAGTGGCTATCATTTGTTTGAAATTGGTAAGAAGCTCTGTTCCTGTTTCGCACCTTATGGGTAACTGAAAATGGGTTAAAAAGGTTGTGGCAAGGGTGCTGAAGTTATCAAATGAAGCTCTTGGCAATTCAATGTACCATTTTGTTGCCGGACTAGTTAACGTTCGCTCAAAAAGGCGAAGCCTAATCGAATCATCATTTAGAGTGTTGGATGAACACCAAAGATGAAAGGTCATCACATGATTCGACGGGTCTTCACCCGGATTTCCATTAAATTTAGGAATATCTAACGGAAGTTTATGAGGAATCACTGGCCACCAGGGGGCATAATAAATTGGATCATTTGTTAGCCGATTTAGATTCGGTAACTCTAAAGTCACCATGAAGGGAAACTGTTGATTCAGGTTTGGTGAGGCATACCCAGGATAGAATGGTATCGCCTGAGCAGTGTATCATTGCATACCAGCATAATGCATTTGATGCTGATAACTTTGGTAAGGTTGATGGGCATAACCATTATGAAATGATTGATGTTGACCGTTTTAAATATACGGCTGCCCATTGCACCAGCCATGGTTGTGAAACCATTTACTGTTGTCCAATACTGGCCATTTGACCAAGATGAGGGGTAATAGTACCCGTTTGAACCTAGGTCGCTCCGGTTAGGGAGCCACTAACCAGTGATTGTGATTGTGTCGTGGAGATAGGAGGTTGTTGTATTACGACCTCAGAAACTTGAGGTTGACATACAACAGGCAACGCTTGTACTTGCGACACTGTTACAATGGCCAGTGTAGTGGGGATATTCGACACAGGTAGGCTTTGTGCAATTGAGTATACAACTCTTGGTTGTTGAGGCAGTATTGGTACCCAACCACTGGATGTAATTCCAGCATGACCCGAATTCTGTTGCGAACTCCCATATGGTTGTTCTCCCGGAGGAAACAATGAAAGGGCATACTGCCCCCCATATGGTGGCAATCTTGTGCTCAAAGGAATGATTGGCCTTTGGGGATCGGATTGCCAAAATTGATATTGTTGTGAAGGATCAATTTGTTAAGACTCAACATAAGAGATTTTGGATATTATTCCGGACGAACAAATGGGAACAGACCATACTGTCGAAACAGTCCCTGGATAGACTCCATCTAGCAGTTGAGAGCTAGTTGGGACAGATGGTATACCAGCGAACATCGTTGGAGTAGCAGTAGGAAGTTCTTATACTGCCGCATCAAATGACACGGTCCTAGATGTCGACGATTGTCAGACATATCTAGCCTATCCAAAAGATTTCCTAGTGATTCTACAGGAACTTGCGATGAAGGGAGACTAACTTCTGATGACAAAGGATACAAGGTGATCCTGGCTCCAAAATGTAATGGAGAACTGGATGGAGGATCCTCCACAATCTCTTATATTACAATCAATCCAGGTGGTAGAGGTAGACTGTCAGGTCCGTAAAATATTTCTAGTGCCGAAGAAGGTATAGAATCTGTAGCGACAATTGTTGGAGGGGTAACACCTTCTGAATCAGCTGTAGATGGAGCCGATTCAGGAATAGAAGCATTCACCGTTACACTAGGATCATTTCTAATGTCCTCTTTTGGCCGCGGAACTTCTTCTGTGAAGGCAGGGTTACCAGATATGGTTGGAGTAGCCAGAGTCCCTGAGGATGTTGGAACACAAGTTCCAAGCAAACTAGGGGACTTCGATCTGGTTAAGCGAGTTCGCTTTGTCCGGAATAGTTTCATTTCCAAAGTCAAAGACAGTTGACTCATTAATCTCCATGAACGATGGGGTTTCGATCGACTTTATTCCACGTTTGCAGATTACTTGATCAACTCAAAATAAGGGAAAAATGATTCCAAATTAAATGAATTTTAGACGCTTTGAAACAACTTGCTTTTTCAATTTTTAAGAGTCAAGAAAAAACAAAAGATGACTCTATTCGCCTTCGATTTTTAATGAGCTTGAAGTGACAAGTGCTCAGATGGACCTTTTCCTTTAAGGAGTCTGAAAAGGAATGAAAGAGACTACTCTCAAAATCTAGACAGAGAGATTACCAAACCAATCGCAAAACTGCAAAATACTTTATACGGTACGGCAGTCAATCTTCCCGAATGTTGTGTTCAGTGCATTGCGATCGATAGGGCAGCAGACACGGCTTCCTGAGGATAAAGGATATAGCCTATTGTGGTCTCCCAATATATACTCGACAGTATGTGGGAGCATAAGTCCATACTGGCACTTGTCATCTCAAAGAGGAGGAATCACCCAACCTACGATGAAAGCGATAGTTACCAGGCTTTACGATGCCGGAATACGTCTCTAGCCTAGACTTCTAAATGTTGTGCATTCGGTTCCAAAGTGTTCTCGAGAAATCTAGTGTCTATGCAGAGCTGCTAGTCCCACTAAGACGGATAGCTATCTTAGAAACAAACAGATTAAAGTTACTTTCGTTTTCCTTTATGAGAAGTAGATAGGAGAGGAGCAAAGAATACCAACCTCAATATTTCGCTTGGTTTTCTACTTGTTCCTTCTCCTCTTTGATAGATCTTTGCCGCTCCTCCCTTGACAACTCCTCTTCAAAGAGTACCTGTAAAGTCAAAGCAGCATAATACCTTCAAAGTGCAGAGATCTACAATCGTAAACAATATAGGACCAGATATATATTGACCACACACATGCATATATTAGCAACATACAAGAATGTGGAGGAAAACTTGAATAGCTTTATCGATATAAAGATTAGAAGGGAGGATTACAACCCATTGATCTGACCAGCGTCATCCTCCCAGCATGAAGGCCCTTCTTCACCTCATGAAAAGCTTAGATCACCCAACACTATGATATTCCACCAAGAAACCAATAGCACTTCCTTACAAGATACAAGATTCCAGCCTTTGGATCTCTGGGATGAGGGATCCATATATAGATGATTGCAGGGGTATGAGTCAGCTTCTGGGATTTTGATTAGTGTCCTCTCTCTGATAGTTCTTGATTCCACTTGGAGATTGATGATCTCTTACTCATCCCTGGATGAATTCAGAGAGGCAAGTGTCACTAGAGAAGTTTCTAGAAGATTCCATAATCATCCACCTTGCAAAATGTCTCTGCCATTTGTCTACTCTCGCCCATCGCACCCTACAGAAGGGCTTTTCAGTACGAATTGCACTTTTTGCACTGAGCAAGTGAGATGCATCGCACCCTCTGCACTGAGCAGTCTGTACGGTCCAGTTTTGACCAGTTCTGAGCGATTTTATATGGAGAACTTCTAGGAGATGATGTAATCAGCTGACCTTGTTCCTTTAGGGTATGAAACAACACTTTTAGGGACTCATAAGCCCTTGGTTTATGGACATATGTGATTGGAGTTGCAGTGCCCAAATATGTCTATAACACCTAGGGTCTAGGAACTACTTCCCATACATCATTCTGCATAAAAGACTCATATTCTTCGGTCGTAGCATCCTTCCATACTTGATGCTTAATGGCATCTAAGAATGATGAAGGCTCATTTTGTATGATCGTGCTCATTATGGTCAGGTATCCCTGATACTTGTTAGGTTTCTTACTTTCACGGAAGGTTCCTCGAGGTGCAGTGTGTCCTTCAGCATCATTGAGTAGCCCCCTAAGCCAAGAGGGCCTCTTCCTAGAAGAGGAAGGCTTAGGTGGATCAATAGGATCCATGGGTTCTTCAACATCAGGCATTGTTACATCATCTTTTTCTTTCAGTTCCCTAGTGTTAGCTTCTTAAGAGATCCTCAAAGTAGGAAGATTTTCCACCTTACTGAGAGCCATATCTTTGTCAAAGGTGACATCATGACTAATCATGACTTCCCTTTGATCGGCTACATAGATTCTATAGCCCTTATTATTTTCACCATAGCCCACGAAGATTCCTTTCTTTCCAGATGCACCCAATTTATTCCTTTTCTCTTTCAGCACATGAAAATATAGAGGGCTTCCGAAAATTCTAAAATGAGATACGTCAGGTTTCTTACCAGCGAACATTTCTTTAGGAGTCTTGGAACCCAATGCTTGATGAGGGCATCAGTTTTGTACATATACGACGATGTTTGCAACTTTGACCATAGAAACTTTGGAAATCTTTGATCATGGATCATGGCATGAATAGCTTCCACAATCGTACGGTTATTCCTTTCCGCCACACCATTCTGTTCAGGAGTATATGGTGTAGTAGTCTCCCTCTTAATGCCAGCCTCTTTACAAAAGTCATGAAACTCATTAGATTCATATTCAGTCCCATTATCAGTCCTTAAGATCTTGATCTTCTTTTCGGTTTGATTCTCGATCAAGGTTTTGAAGTGTCGAAACCAGGAGAACACTTCATCCTTCTTTTTCAAGAAGTATATCCAAGTCTTTCGAGAATAGTCATCTGTAAAAGTAAGATAATATGAATATCCTCCCAAGGAGTTCACAGGCATCATACCAGATATGTCTAAGTGAACCAACTGTAATATATCGAAGGTCTTGCTTTGGCTTGAGGGGAATGGTCCCCTTTTGAGCTTTCCTTTGGCACATCCCGGACATACACCTTCTTTCTTTACTCAGAATTCGGGCATCCCTTTCACCATTTGTCTTACATCAGGTAGAGCTTTATAATGAAGGTGGGCAAACCTCTAATGCCAAAGTTCATACTGAAGAGATTTGTCACATGACATGACACCTAGTAGACTTCCGCCGACTTGATATAAGGAATCAACTTGAAACCCAAGAGTGAAGGCATATTTAACATTTTTTTTCCATACACGTACCTTTCCATCGCTGAAGGTCACCTTGTAGCCTTTGTCTTCCATTGCTGAGATGGACACCAGGTTCTTTTTGAGGTCAGGTACATATAATATGTTATATACCTAGGGGGGTAATATGGGGTACCAAGGGAGGTACCCAAGGTAATAATGTAATAATGGGATGGGCCATAGTAATAAATAAGGTGGTTAACCCATATCATGTAAGAGACCACAAGTAGTTACTAATAATGTAATGGGCCCATGGTATTAGTCGATGGTATGAGGGAACCATGGTAATGATCCATGGTATTACATGTATGAGGCCTATATAGAGGCTAGAGACTCCACATGGAGAGATGTCAAGAAATATTGTCAAGGATTATTGTATGTACAAGCATATGGCTTGTGGAGTGTTCTCCTTCCTTAAGGAGTGAATGTATGGTGTTGCCCTACCTTAAGGGTTTGATAATAAAGAAGCATTTCTATCTTATTTCTTGGGTTTATTTCTATTCTCATATCTTTCCGGGTTAGATCTACAACAATTAGTATCAGAGCTATATGAAACTAGGTTAGAGCTACAACAATTGGTATCAGAGCTATATGAAACTGAGTTAGAGCTACAACATAATACATCTTGTAAGTGGATCTTATTAGCTTGATTCAATTTAAGAGAGACAATGCCTACACCTTTCACGGGATATTTCATATTATCTCCAAGGACAATTTCCAGGTTAGTTTATTTCTCTATCGGATTATGGAGAAATTCTTTGTAACCAGTGAAGTGCCTTGAGGCACCACTATCAATAAGTCAAATTCCCAGCGAGTCTGAAGGAGCAGAGGTAGATAGAGTAGCTGGTAGATAATATTCATCCTACTTATTGTCAACAGTGTTAGATTCATACCCGAAATTTTTAGCCTTCTTGAATGGTTGTCCTCTTCCTTGATTTCCAACACTTATTTTACCTCTGTTGTTAGATTTTCCATTCCTTTGATTTCCATGATAGGGATTTTGATCATCGTCCTGGTGAGAGTTCCTTCTATCAGGGCATTCCCTTGCATATTGACCTGCTTTATCGCAAATGTAACATCGTCCTTTTCTTCTAGCCTTTCTTTTTTATTTAGTCCCGGAATTATTTCTTTTCTTAGCATGAGAAGAAAAGGCAGCAAGAGGACCTTTAGGCATGGGCATTTCTTGCTCTTCTATCCTTGTTTCTTCTTGAAGGCATCTTGCCACTAATTCCTCGAAACTAGGAATTATGTTATTGTTGAGAAGAGTAGTCCTGAACATGTACCATTCGGATGGTAATCCTCCAAGAGTTGTGAGTGTTATTTCTATATCAGTAATAATCTCCCCAATAGATAGGAGATCGTTATTGATCTCGGTGATTCTTAAGAAGTATGCTTGCATACTCTCATCTTTGCCCTTCTTAATTTCCTTCAGCTTATTTCTAAGAAACAAGACATGATTTGCATCATTAACTTTAAATAAACTCACCAGTCTATTGTAGATTTCCTTGGAGGTGTTCAGATCAGAGATGTAGGCCACCAAGTGCTTGTCGATAGAGTCCCAGATGATCTTCTTTGTTTTTACTTCACCAGTTTTCCATTTGTTCCTAGCAGCAGCGGGTGTATTTGATGGAAGCTAAACAATATTGCCTCACATGGTCCAACACTCCTTGATCTTCTAAGGTTAGATTGAGAGACATCTTCCATCTATGATAGTCAAACTTCTCACAGAGCTTGTCTTCGGTAGGGAAGAGTGTTGAGGACCCCATAGTTATTTTAGGATAGCCTTGCCAATCTTCTCTTCGGTGATTGCTCTTGCTCTTACTTGGGCTTTGTCTTTACCTCAGCTCTAATACCATGTTAAATTATGGTATGTTCTATGCTTAGAGAAGTTTACTTATTTTTCTTATTATTAGCCACAGATTACAATCACATGTACATTAAGTAAAGTGCAGATATAACATTAAACAATCAACAGAAAACAAGCCAATACAAGAGACACAAGATGTGACAGCTAGCCAAGGACAAACCCCAATATGGGGAAACCCTTTGATGAAATCTTCTTTTATATTCAATAATTTAGCAGAGAGAAATAGTGCATAAATCTGATTTACATCAGCAGCAGCAAACCCTAGATCAACCCTCAACTAGGGCAGACAATATCTTGCAAACCGACTATCGGATCGGCTTGATTCCTTCACCAAAAAAAGTGGCCTTCTGAGGAGAGTCAATTCCACCTACAGCGTAGTTCTAAGAGAGAGAAAGATGGTCAATTCTGATCAAACTTCTAATCTGCAGTTGCAGCCCTAAATCTGTGTCCTTCCTTCCACACATGTGAGAGAAGAGTCCCTTTCTGCGCAATAGGAGAAGAGCCTCTTTTATGTGTAGGAGAGAGAGAGAGATGTGATGAGGGAGTGTGTCCAAATGAGGAAAACACCTCCTGTATTTATATAAAAATGTTTATGATTAAATATATGTGACTGTTGGGCTTCTGAGCCTACATGAGTTGTTGGTCGGCTTGATAATTATTGCATAATCAAAATAAAATATCTCCATAAATACTTATCGGAAACGGATGATCTTTAGATCAATCCTACACCTCTCGATGAGAGGAATCTAAAAAATATATTATCAGCCATGAATAATATGACCCACATGGAGTTTGGCCCTAGTTTCCAATTTTAACAGGGTTTGTAACAAAATCCTAGAAAAGTTTTTGAAATCTTGAATATAAGAGATGTAACCCTTGTTAATTGTGAACCTAACTAGGTTTAGGTTTTGAATATCTAAAGCTTGATTGTTTTGATTGTAATAACATGATAGCCCTATTTAAAGTTAACTTCATGATCCTATATATTTTCACTTGGTTTTACTTGTTGTTGAAGATTTGAAAGTACATGATCTTCAATATGTTGAAGATATTCATCTACCTCATAATTCAAGATAACTTAATAATAATGATGAGCATGGTTAAAAGAGGGAACTATAAGAATAATGATGAGATTAAAGATGAATAGATGTTGCCATAAAAGAAAAGGGAATAAAGCTTTTAAAGGTTGAATATTTTCAATGATATGAAGATACAAATAAAAGAGCCTATGTGGCTCGAAGAAAGAAGCTCTTGTTATAAAGAAGAAACTTGGATAAAGAAAGTGTATATCTCCTCAGTTAAGAGGGAGGGTATATTGTGACAACTATAATAAAGAGCTTATAAGAATGAGATCAAAGAATGGATAAATCACTACAAATACTTGATTAATGAGGTTACAAACAAGATTTTGATGTTCTAGAAGAAGTGTTGAGACAAAGTTTGGTACCTCTTAAGGAGAAAGCTTCCGACAATATGTTTTTGGATAATATGATGACCTAAAAAACATTAGAATGATTAAGGACCCCAAAAAGTTTGTGCTAATATATATATCTATATATATATATATAGATATTGCATTTTTTATATACTAATTAGGGTTGTAATTGTACAGGTATATCTCTCCATAAAAAGGTTTAACATTTTGGAAGCATGTTTTGAATGGTGGACATTACAATTTTAGTTGATAGGGAGAGATGAAGCATCTTGGGATGACAAGATGCTTGGGAGGACATTTGATCGACCTATGATGATGTCTGGATCCCGAAATAGGGAGGGTATTATTAGTCTTGTGGAGCTCTGACCTTCGATACAATACCTAGATCCCTGGGTTGGTGTTAGAGTTGAATCTAGATGGTACCTATAGTGGCTAAATCTTGGAACACACCTTATTCCCAACTGGTTATATATCTTGGTCAAGTATCTAATATTTAGAATTATGTATACTATGACTCTTCATATCATTTTGAGTTCATCCTTGTACCTATATATATGTATGAATACCTCCCTAGTTAAGAGGGAGTGTTAAAGAATAGAACTAGTTCTAGTCTTCATAATTGTATTTGAGTCACGATATAATGTATTTCTCAAAAGAAAGAAAGTAAAAATTATGTATGAAAGAAAAAAATTATTATTAAGCATGGTTTTCGTGCTTTGTTTATTTGTTTCTAGGTCAAAAGCCTCCATTGCAGGCTTAAGTGTCTATGTCATGAGTCCTAATCCTTGTCATAATTTAATAGGCCCTTCTTAGGCTTTGTATAACAAAGGAATTATTTTTTTTGTCAAAAGTGTCATTTGTGCCTCCTCCACCAAGTATGCCTCCAAGAAGATAAATTGGCCTCATTAAAGACATTCAACCACCCAGAAACACTATAAATAAGTAGCTATTCAACCTCATTTGGAAGACCAACCAAGCAGGTTTGATTTGCATTTGCTAAAAAGAAAAGAAGAGAAAAATACCTAAAGAAGGAGACAATTGTCAAGCAAGAAGAAGATGAAATCCTCTCTTTTTCTGCCACACGTGAACTTTTGGGTTGTTGTAGGAGGGTCGAAATCATAGATCTGCAGTAGGGCTGAAATTTTGGAAGCTGGAGGGACGAAATTTTGAGTTGTCATTGGGTTGAAGTTGTTTGACTAGAAGTGACTATTGAAGTTTGGTTAATCAATTTAGAAGGTTGGCTTGGTGGAGAGATGAAGGTCTTTTGGTCTTGTCTAAGGTCTTGAATTGACCCAATTTGATTTGAATATACTAGTGAAGAGTTTGACAGGATTTTTCCCTACATAGGGGTTTTATCCCTGGCTGAGTGCCTATATCTAATGGCATAGATATTCATGCTTTTGATTTGATGATTGCTTGATGAGAAGAAGATAAAAGAAGCACACAAAGAAATTTAATAAGAATAAAATAATATCACAAGTAATTGTCAACATAAGAAAATATTTTTTCCTTTCTAATCTTCTAACAAGGTGCATCCCCTATATTTGATTTTTTCGCTCACAAAAAATAACTAGGGTTTTTGAAGAAGAAAATGATTTCCCCCCTTACTCCAATGAAATTACATCTTTTAAAATTTGTGCTAATGCTCCATTATCCATTATAGGAGTAGACATTGGCTAAGGTGGTGTTGATAAAAACTATCAAAAAACAAAAATTTATATTTCCTTATCTCTCGTAGGGTTTTTAAGGCAAGTTACTAGGTTTTTCTAGGGATGATTTGCCATAGAGTTGAATTTGAGTGGATGCTTGTGGATTAAATTCCAAGGCTTTCTTTCATTAACCTTTTAGACATTAAATCTAGCACTCATTATGGTAAAACCTCCCTAATTAGGGATGACATCATATTTTCCAAGCTCCTTTGTGTAAAACCCTAATCCCTATCCAAACTTCAACTTGAATCGTATCTAAGGGTTCCCTTAATATTTTGTTGATTTAAATTATTAAGGGAATTATTTCTTTGAATTCCACACTTTTAGATACCCCTTATCTTTGCATATAAATAAACCCTAACTTGTAGTAGTCCTTAGATAGACTAGGGTTAGAATATGTGTTCCTTTATAAAGAAGATTTAAGTCTATTTGACTTTGAGCTATCTTACCCTACGGCACTCACATCACCTTGAGCCCTCTATTTAGAATACTCTTATATGTGAATACAAGGAATCCTCCCTTGTGGTGAAATTCCACTAAACAATAAGAGGAATATTGTTGAGGTGACAATGGTGATTCTTCCTCATTGTTTCCATGGGGTCTAACCCTCACATGGTGAGTCTCGTCACAAATCCTACTATATTTTGTTGCAACAAGGCATCTTTGAGGTTTTTTCTGTTGTATTTTTATGTAACATGCATTGATGTTTGAGTTTTATTCAACATCTATTAATTCAATATTTGAGCAATTCCAGTAGGACACCTCGTTTACTACTCAATCATTACTTGACAGAATTAGGATAATTGAGATGTTGAGAGACTATTTGTGTGTCATGTTTTTAGAGCAATATTGTGGACATTATGTTCACTTTGATGGTCATTTTATTCAAATGTGTATCTTGGGAGGTACTCCCACAACCCCTGTAGTATTGGGTTAGTGAGGAGTTGACCCACGAAAATGGAGCTTCATGTTGAAGGAAGTGTAACTAGGTTCAGTCTTCATAAATGTAAGTTTGATATTTGTATTTATTCAAGAAAAGAGAAATTATTTTTATGATATTTTTCAATGTGTTTCTTGCCCATTTAATTAGTTCAAGTGCGTGTTTAAGTGCTTCTAGGAAGTCAAAGAGTCAATGTATTTATGTAAGACCCTTTGAGGGCATGTTACACTATGTATAAAATAATACGAAGGTCAAAGAAATACCTCCAAGCAAAGTCCAAGTCCTCTCCATGGTTGTCATTGATGTCAACCCAAGTAGCACCAAGGACTACCCCGATATTGCATGGGTATTTTGACTTGACAACTCATATTATTTTATGTCAAATCTCTTCTCAATGGATTCTACTCGTAGAGATGTTTCTGTTGATGTATGGTACGCCTCCCAGTTCTTCACGGTTTGAGAGCTATTGGCATTTGAAGTAACCCCAATTAGTGGACTAAAACCCTATGGGGTTGTGGCATGGCACTCATAATTGGTTGTGGTCATTGAATAGTCAATAGTCAATAATTAATAATATTCTTTTCTCCTAAAATCCCGCCAACTTTTACTTGTTGATGACCCTCTCAACTCAGGACATTC
Organism: Pinus taeda; assembly: GCA_000404065.3. Classification (NCBI taxonomy): domain Eukaryota; kingdom Viridiplantae; phylum Streptophyta; class Pinopsida; order Pinales; family Pinaceae; genus Pinus; species Pinus taeda. Next base: position 16,974 of record APFE030205402.1, on the reverse strand, counting down.
ATATAAATAATGACCCTCATATCCTCCTCAAGTAGGGATTTTGTGGCTTCAAACAGGTCATTGTGGAATTTTCGCTATAACATTTTTTGTGTGAAGCTTCAGAAGCGGAAATTAAAACCCATTTGATCTGAAATATTGATGAACCTCGTGACCGAATTTTAGATCTTGGTTCGCTATATTTCCAGCGATATGATATGCGGAAGTTAGGGTTTTTGCAGACTACTGAATTCCATGTCAAACAGGTGATGTTGTGAAAATCGTCATAACTTTCTCTCTGAGCATTGGATTCAAATTCCATAGGTTTGTCATCAATTTTTATTGTATATATCTTTAGGTCAGTTTTGGATATAGTCTTGCATAGAGTCCAGGCATATATCAAGAGTGGGAGTCTGTGTCTACTGCTACAACAAGTCAACAACAAAAGTGACAAGAACACTTAAGGTATGCATTGTAATTTTTATTTTTATTTATTCATTATTATGCACTTACATGTGTTTTGCAGACAGAGGTAAGTTGAAGTGTATTTTGTTTTGTTTTGGGATTGGTTTTGTGGGAAAATTTTGCATGCAAGTAGAAGAAGATTCAAGTGCAACTTCAAGCAAGAATTCAAGAGAATAAGTATCAAATCAAAGGAATCATTGCAATGAGACATCCTTGAATACATGACAAACATTCGTATATTGTGAAGAAGTATCAAGGTCAAGAATCATCATTGTAAAGTTGTAAAAGAGTCATCATTGTAAAATTGTAAAAGAGTCATTTGTAAAACAGCCATCATTGTAAAGATTGTAAAAGAGTCATTTGTGAGAGTCATTCTACTTAGAGTCAAAGAGGCAGTGTTGGGAGGTATAGGAGTCATTGTTGGGATGGTGTCATGGTTGGGTTGCAAGTCATAGAGTGATTGGGTATTTGGTCAAGTACATGAAAAACATTGTACATCTTATTGTATCATGGACTGTTGTCCCTGGTTTGGGAATCCACGGTCTTGTCTTATTTCAGTCATTATAGGGTGGCAGGGAGGTGCTAGATAGGTGTATGAAGTCGCCCATAGGTTGGGGCATGTGAACACTTCAGGGTGGTAGGGTGGTACTAGGGCGAGTTGTGGCTCGCTAAGGTGTTGGGGCATCCATTCAGTTGATTACTAAAGAAACCATGGCGTTGGAGAATCCTTCCAGTGGGAGCTGGAGAAGAATGCTTTTCTAGAATTATAGGAAGTTGTTTTCATTTCAGTTGGGGCTGAAGATTAAAGAATTTATTAGAAAATAATTTGGTGGTTTTTGACCCACGGGAGTGTTTTACACCTAAAATTCTTGTGTCTACTACGTTCTTTTATTTAATGTTATTACTGCATAAACATTAATAATAATTGAAGATTAACTAATGCTCTGAAAAGATTTAAAAGTGCTAATTGCTAAGGAATATTGATTCACCACCCCTCTCAGTATTTCCAACAATTGGTATCAAAGCTTGGTTCCTTCAATAGCAGTCTAAAAACTGGAAGGAGATCATGGAGTATACTAAGAATAGAGTTTCTTTGTTTAATGGAAATAAATATGCACTTTGCAGTGGAAGAATGAAGGTTCATTTGCTGGCACAATGATACGAAATATGGGAAATCGTTGATAAAGGATTCACACCGACCCAGGATGAACAAGGTAAGAAAAATATGGTATATGATGCAAAGGCTAAATATCTTATTATCAATGGGTTTATCGAATATGTTTATCTTAAGGTATTGTGTTAGGCTCCTATACTACTAGTGTAACCCCTTATTGTTATTAGTACAACCCCCTTATTATATTGATGTACCCATGTAGTGCCCATATTGTCACTATTGTGCCCCATAGAAGCCCACTAATGTTATTATTGTGCCCTTACATTATTATTGTTATGTTGTCTCTGATTACATTATGACCCCTTAGACTCCTATGTATAGAAAGGAGGTATTTTCATTTGTATCATCCAAGAATTGTTCATTTATGTAATGTAAAGGAGGTTTCCCCCTCGAAGAGGCTGAATTCTAAGGCGTTGATCTATCTTTTCTATCTTTTCTTGAGCTGGTTCATAACATTTGGTATCAGAGCTTTGGATTCTAGGGTTTCGCTTGCTCCAAACAGGTCATCGTGGCATTTTCGCTATACGTTTTTTTCTGTGACGTTCAGAAGTCGCAAAAAAACCCATTGAGAAGAAATTCCGATGAACCTTGGGTCCGAATTTCAGAGCTTTTTGCACGGTATTTTGCGGAGATATGATCTGAGGAAGTTGGTCTTTTGCAGAATCCTGAATTACATTCAAAACAGGTGACCTGGGGAAAATCGTCATAACTCTCTCTCTGAGCATCGGATTGAAATTTCGTAAGAAGGTACAGAAAGAGGACGGACTGTAGTTTCTTGTATGCATTTTTCAGATCCATAATTAATAATAAAAAAAATCTCCTAAAATCCCTCCAACGTTCACTTGTTGATGACCCTCTTAACTCAAGACATTCATATAATTAATGACCCTCATATCCTCCTCTAGTAGGGATTTTGTGGCTTCAAACAGGTCATTGTGGAATTTTTTCTATAACCTTTTTTGAGCGAAGCTTCAAAAGCTAAAGTTAAAATCCATTTGAGCCAAAATCTTGATGAACCTCGTGACCAGATTTTAGATCTTGGTTCGCTATATTTTCGGATATATGATATGAGGAAGTAAGGGTTTTTGCAGACTCCCGAATTCCATGTCGAATAGGTGATGTTGGGGAAATCGTCATAACTTTCTCTATGGGAATTGGATTCAAATCTTTCAAATAGTCACAAAAAGAGGACAGACTGTAGTTTGTTGAGTAGTGTTTTTAGGACCTAAGGTTGTAACAGTGACACGTGGAACTTCGTACAAGTTCACTCTACTGAACTAGTCTATAATCAGGTCATCATGGGAGATTGGGCATAACTCCTTCTTGAAGAATTCAATCTTGATTAGACCTGTGGGGTTGGAAAGAGGACTCAGAGGGCTACCACAGGATGGAATTTCAGACCCTGGAGATCCAAAATTACATGGATACAACAAATTCAATATCGATCTCCTAGAAGGAAAGGAAAAACATGCATTCAAGGATCATTGTAGTAAGGACCACACATCAATAGTCAAGGGTAAGTCTCCTACAGCAAGGTATGTATTCTTAGTGTTTACATTTGAATTTTTAGTATCATCTCTGACATATGTTTTTGCAGGACAACGTAAGTATATATAGTGTCTCAGATATATCTCTATGTCTCTATATGTCACAATTAGTATTTCAGATGTCCTATTCTTGATACTACACATTTTATGTTACATATTCGTGATGCTACACCAAGTTTTCTAAATCTATATGATGTTGTAAGTTCATGTTACTTGCCTTGTCATAGTTGATTGAATGGTCTATGTTTTTGTACTTAGAGCTTGGTCCATCACAAGTCTAGGGTCTGTCATCAGTTTTTATTGTATATATCTTTAAGTCAGTTTTGGATATAGTCTTGCATAGAGTCCAGGCCTATATCAAGAGTGGGAGTCTCTTTCTACTGCTGCAACAAGTCAACAACGAAAGTGACAAGCACGCTTCAGGTACGCATTGTAATTTTAATTTTTCTTTATTCATTATTATGCACTTACATGTGTTTTGCAGGCAGAGGTAAGTTGAAGGGTATTTTGTTTTGTTTTGGGATTGGTTTTGCCGGGAAAATTTTGCATGCAGGTAGAAGAAGATTCAAGTGCAACTTCAAGCAAGAATTCAAGAGTGGAAGTATCAAATCAAAGGAAGCATTACAACGGGACATCCTTGAAGACGTGAAAACCATCTGTGTATAGTGAAGAAGTATCAAGGCCAAGAGTCATCATTGTAAAGTTGTAAAAGAGTCATCATTGTAAAATTGTAAAAGAGTCATTAGTAAAAGATTCATCATTGTAAAGATTGTAAAAGAGTCATTTGTGAGAGTCATTCTGCCTAGAGTCAAAGAGGTAGTGTTGGGAGGTATAGGAGGCATTGTTGGGATGGTGTCATGGTTGGGTTGTAGGTCATAGAGTGATTGGGTATTTGTTCAAGTACACGAAAATCATTGTACATCTTATTGTATCATGGATTGTTGTCCCTAGTCTAGGAATCCACAATCTTATCTTATTTCAGTCATTATACGGTGGTAGGGAGGTTCTAGGTAGGTGTATGAATTCACCTACAGGTTGGGGCCTGTGAACACTTCAAGGTGGTAGGGTGGTGTTAGGGTGAGTTGTGGCTCACTCCAGTGTTGGGGCATCCATTCAGTTGATTACTAAAGAAACCAGGGCATTGGGGTGTCCTTCCAGTGGGAGCTAGAGAAGAATGCTTTTCTAGAATTCTAGGAAGTTGTTGCTTTCATTTCAGTTGGGGTTGAAGATTAAAAAGTTTATTAGAAAAGCGTTCGGTGGTTTTTGACCTGGAGGGGGTTTTCCACCTAAAATTCTTGTGTCTATTTTGTTCTTTTATTTACTATTATTACTGCATAAACATTAATAATAATTGAAGATTAACAAATACTTTGAAAATATTAAAAAGTGATAATTACTAAGGAATATTGATTTAAACCCCCCCCCCCCAAGTATTTCCAACTGTAGCAACATCCTCCAAATGAAGAAAAACAAAGAAAATAATGGAGAAATAGACTAGTCGGCCTAAGGACAACAAGTCAGCCTCAAGACAACCTAAAGGAGGAATGATCCTCTACATATACATGTTGTTCACTCCCTCTCTACGTCCATCAATCAAGCTCTAAAATCAGCAAAGGTATAAGTCGAGAAAGTTAAGGTAAAAGTAAATTCTAAGGGTCTCCAAGATAAGCGAAGAAAGGAGGAAGAAGCCTGAAGTGTAAGGGATTGTTTCTAGGGCTACAAACATTCACACGTGTGAAGAAAGGTAAGGAAAATATGCGGCATAATAATAGCTAGAGAACAATTCATGAATAATCATTGTGACAAATCAAGTCTACAATGCCTCCCAAGTCTAGCGAAGGAGTCTCTCTCTAGTAAAGGAAAAGAGCCCTAATTCTCTAGGGTTCCTACCACACATAGAAAAACTAGGGTTGTTGTTCAGTTACACCAATTTGCAGACCTGTCTCAAGAAGAACCACATTAGATAAAGGGAAGGGTGTCTTCATGAGTGAATATCATCTCTAAGTAAAGAGGAAGCATATCAAATTAAAAATATCACATGAGCAAGAACTATCTCTAGACAAAGATTGAAGAAGAAGGACGAAGTGTTGGGAAGCAAAGTGTTGGAAGGAGGAAGTCTATGTGTCGGGAACAAAGTGAAAAACTAAGGAAGGACTTGACTTTTGCTTGGAGGATATCCTAGTAAAGGGTTTATGGTTTGTCATTGATCAATAAGAAGATTCAATAAGAAAAACTTACCAAAGGGTTTTCCTCTCAAGAGAAGAGAGGTTTTGGCCCTGGCAGAGAGCCAACATCTATGTACTTGTCTTTATGTTTTTGGTAGCAGTTTGATGAAACAGACACACTAATAATAAGAAGAAGATCAAGCTAAGTTAACTTGTAAAAAAGGTTTCACAAATTGTTATCAAGTCAAGAAGAATCACACTACACCTAATTTCCCTAGATTCTTCAACATGGTATCAGAGTTAAGATTACACATCAAGGAAAGGGCATCTCAAGAACACTCATCAAGGAAGGACATATACAAAAGTTGAAGCATCAAGCCAAGAAGTCTCTATCACATCAAGGAGAATAAGGTCTATCATCTATCATTCATCAGGGGAAACTACAAAGCTAGAAGAATAGCCTTATATAAAGGCACCTACAAAGAAGAGCAGATCAAAGATGGACCTACATCAAGCCACAAATCATCAAGCAAGTATCATCATCAAGCAAGCCCACTTGGAGAAGACATCTTGAGGAATATCAAGATTCAAGGAAAGCAAGCCATCAAGACTTCAAGGAGAAAAGAAGTCAACTACATTTCAAAATCCATCAAGTAAGTGTATGTCCCCTTCAGAATAGACATCAATATCTTTTTGCAATGAAAGAAACTAATTGGTAGGTACCAATAACTTTTTTGCATGGAAGAAGAGGACTAATTTACTTCTCAAGGAGAATGAACTTCTAGAACATGTCAAAGGGAATATCATTATCCCTACTAAGGAACAAACCCAAGCCTTATCCAAGTACAATAAGGATGAGACAAGAGCTCAAAAGATTCTAATAGAATCTATCAAGGACCCTCTCATTTGTTATGTCTCCAAATTTGAAACATCAGAAGAAATTTATGATAAGCTAGTAGAGCTATTCTCGGTAACCACAGCTGGAGAAGTGATATCTCTAAGAAATGAATTGTACAAGATGAAGATATCAAAGGAAGGAATAGCTCCCTACTTCATGAAGATATCTGAGATGGAAGATCAACTTCAAGAGCTAGGGGAAGTCATGTCCAACAAATAAATGACAACTGTAGTACTCAATGCTCTACCTAAGGATTGGGGCAACATCACATCTAGCATATATGCCAAGAAGGAAGCTACCATACTAAATGAAATGTGGTATCTATGCAAAATAGAGGAAACTAGACTCAAAGCCAAGGAAAATGTGGGATCAAAGGAGCAAGTATTTGCTACCATGGACAAGAGAAAGGGAAAATTTGGAAAATTTGTTCCATGAAGAAAAAACAACAAAGACATGTCCAAAATCCAATGCTATGGATGCCAAGAATATGGACACTAGTAAAGGAATTGTCCTAACCTTAAGAAGGACAACAACAACAAAAAGAAAGAGGGAAGAATCTCACATGACACGGGAGGTGAAAGAAGAAAAGAAGCAAAAGAAGGAAGATCCTCTGGATCTCTACTATGACTAAGTCAAACTCTTTACTTCAAGTCTTATTTCAAGGTTTGAGTAGGATAGGAGCATGTAGGAATAAAATAAAATTGCATGGCTAGAAACATATTCTATAATATAGAAGAACAAAGTACATAAATTTCTAGATACTCATGAAGAAGAGCATTTATAAATGAGAACAAAATGCATGGTTAGAAATATTTTCTAGAATATAAGAGCATGATGAACATAGCTCAAGGTATTCATGTAGAAGGAGCATAACTAGAATATGACCTCATCCACAATGAATGAAAATTGATCATGATTAAGAATCTTAGAAGAACTCCATCATCAAAAGAAAGAGAAAAATTTGCAAGGCAAGGGTCTTTAAGATCTTACGATGGAATCTTCAAAAGAAGGTTCATGAACCAAAGCAGGTGTCTCATTGGGAATCCCATTCATGTGATTCAAGAAAATGATTATATGCAAGCAAGCTAATATGAAGCAAGAAGGGCCACACCAAGGACAACCTAATGAAGCTAAGATGATCAAAGGAGAATCAAGATGAGGTATGTATGAATCAAATTTTAGTCATGTTATCATGTGTATATTATTGAGTCATGGGACTTATATAACATGATAAAATATGAAATAATCTCTTTCACTAAGTACATGCTCAAAGGCATGTACTACATTGCAATGAAGGTCAACAAAAGGATATGCTCACATAAGGAGTATAATATTGCTAACTAAGAAGCAAGAAGAAATGTTGAATAGTCGAGGAAGAAAGCAATGAAGAAGTGCTCTCAAGGAGAATAAGGTGGTTGACCAATTTATCCAAAGAGAAGAAAGAGGTCAAGCATGTGAATAACACCATGATCACTGAGAATTACTATCTAAAAAAATACTTTGAAGATATCTCCCGAAAGAAGGCAGGACAACTTTGACAAAGGAAGGAAGGACCCTTGACATCTATGAAGCCCTTGGATATATGAAAGATGCAGATAATTGATTCTACTCTACGAAGATGTCATGATGAAGAAGCCATCCAGCAAAATAAAAAGCAATGTTGAAGCAATATCATGATGAATTCATGATGGGCTACTAGGTCGAAGCATGTAAACAAGCAAGTACAACAAAGCATCCATGAGAAGAGTATTTTGAAGCATGGACAGATACCAAAGGAGTAGCCAGATGACAAGAAAACCTCATGTAGGGCAAGAAAGCCACTTTCCATGAAGGAAGCAATGATATGACAAACCAAGAAGGAAAGTGATTGATGGAAGGTGCCCTCTCTAGAAGAATTTCGAACAAAGACTTCATGACATCAAAGAAAGGAAAGAGATCAAGCAGCTGAGGACTCACAAAGAAGAAGTTGTTGATGAATGAAAGAGTCCCTAGTTAAGAAGGAGCTCTAAAAAGTACCTGATCAAGAGGGAGTTTTGGATCACCCCTAATTACAAAGGAGTGAAAATTTTGCTTTTTCCATTTCATGGGTCATGCACTAGACCAAGACTAACAATCGTAAGTCTAGATGAAGGCCATGAATGGAAATGTAGAAACAAGGTAGACACAACATTCTTGTCTTCACTTAGGGAAGAAAGAATGGGAGGATCGGGTAATCATCTAACATCTGATACTCTTTGAGGATGTGTAGGGCATCCAAGACAAGAGTAGGAAAGAGGACCAATATTCTTTAAGGGCTAGGAACCCAAGAAAAGAATGGTCCTAGAAGGTCATATTCAGTGAACAACTGGGTGGGTATGTACCTTGAGAGATAATGACTAAGGTGTTTATAAGTCATTGGTCTCACCAAAATTGTGCTCTGATCTATTAAGAGATAGAGTTGTCAGTCAAGGCCTTGTTGTGGACACAATGTTGGTTATTATGATGCTATAACAGAAGGATTGCAAATCAAGTTTCTCTTGTGTGAATTCTTCAATATTGAAACATAGCCAAACACCTTGTAATGTTGTATGAATACCTCACTAGTTAAGAGGGAGTGTTGAAGGAAATGTAACTAGGTTCAGTCTTCATAAATGTAAGTTTGATATTTGTATTTATTCAATAAAAGAGAAATTATTTTTATGATATTTTTCAATGAGTTTCTTGCTCATTGAATTAGTTCAAACACGTGTTTAAGTGCTTCTAGGAAGTCAAAGAGTCAATGTATTTATGTAAGACCCTTTTAGGGCATGTTACACTATGTATAAAATAATATAAAGCTCAAAGGAATACCTCCAAGCAAAGTCCAAGTCCTCACCATGTAGCAAGATCCTCCAAATGAAGGAAAACAAAGAAAATAATGAAGAAATACACAAGTCAGCCTAAGGATAGCAAGTCGGCTTAAAGGAGGGACAATCCTCTATATATAGAGGTTGTCCACTCCCTCTCTACGTCCATCAATCAAACTCTAAAATCAGCAAAGGTAGAAGTCGTGAAAGTGAAGGTAAAAGGAAATTCTAAGGGTCTCCAAGACAAGCGAAGAAAGGAGGAAGAAAGTTGAAGTGTAGGGGATTGTTTCTAGGGCTAGAAGCAGTCACACGTGCGAAGAAAGGTAAGGTAAATATGTGGCATAACAGCAGCTAGAGAACAGTTCATGAATTATCATTATGAGAAATCAAGTCTACAAGACCTCCCAAGTCTAGTGAAGGAGTCTCTCTCTCTAGCAAAGGAAAATAGCCCTAATTCTCTAGGGTTCCTACCACACATGGCAAAACTAGGGTTGTTGTTTAGTTACACCAGTTTGATGACCTATCTCAAGAATAACCTCATTGGATCAAGGGAAGGGTGTCTTCACGAGTGAAGATCATCTCTAATTAAAGAGGAAGCATATCAAATCAAGAAGATCACATGAGAAAGAAATATCTCTAGAGAAATATCGAAGAAGTAAGACAAAGTGATGGGAAGAAAAGTGGCGAAAGGAGGAAGTCTATGTGCTAGGAACAAAGTGTAGAACAGAGGAAGGAATTGACTTGTGCTTGGAGGATATCCTAGTCAAGGGTTTAGGGTTTGGCATTGATCAATAAGAAGCTTCAATAAGAGAAACTTACCGAAGGGTTTTCCTCTCAAGAGAAGAGAGGTTTTGGTCTTGGAAGAGAGCCAACGTCTATGTTCTTGTCTTTATGTTTTTGGTAGCTATTTGATGAAACACATACACTAATAATAATAAGAATATCAAGCTAATATAAATTGTAAAAAGGCTTCAAAAATTGTTATCAAGTCAAGAAAAATCACACTACACTTAATTTCCCTAGATTCCTCAACATTTGGTGGGAAATGTACCCAAGTGGTGGGTTTTGTACACAAACTTGTGGGTACAAGACCAAGGTGGAAAATTGATTGTTTAATCATTGGAAGCATGTGGGGCACCCTTGAAGGGCTAAAAGGCACCTAGGGCTTCAATGGAGTGAGAAAAGACAAATGAAAGATAATTTATTTCTAAATGTTGTGGGGTTTTTATGAGTAGGCTCATGTTGGCTTGACCTACAAGACATGACCCTTGGGATTTAATATGCTCCCCTAAGATCATTATAAGTAGAAGTGAATTCAAGATCATTTGATACATTCAAAAGTGCAACAACTTATAAGGTATTCATCAAGCCAAGTGACCAAGTTTCTCAAGAAGCCTAGCTAGATTTGAAGAAGGGATTTGAGCTATCTTTCTTGTGTTCTGGTTAAGCTGTTGGAGTTCTAATCAATTTCATAGCATCCTTGTTGGAAGGAGACGTATAACAAGCCTAGTATCTTTGTTCTGTGAGAGGAAGGGTGGGCCAATGGTATTGTTGGTTGTCTGAGAAGGATTGAGGGCATGTTCTACTAGAATAGAGGGTTAAAAGTCATGTATCTTACGAAGTTGAGGCCTGAGTTGCCTCAAGTCAGTGCAAAGATAAGGAAGCCTTTTAGGCCTAGTTTAAGGGTTGTCTCAAGCTGAATTAAGGTAGCCATAGGCCCATTGAGTAGGCTGAAGTCTGTGTTGTTGGTACAAAGTTATAATGTGGAGGTCAGAGTGATGTTAGGGTTGTGGGAGAACTATGAAAGGTGGTTGATGGTTGTGGAGATGTGTTCCTAAGAACAAACCTATCCATAAGTGGTGTTTGGAAAGTGTGTTATCTTTCCCTAAGTTCTATGAGATTTGGTGTGTCAAATTCATAGGTGCGTGGGCTGCCAAGATTCCCTGAGTTCTATCATCTCTAGAGAAAGAAATGTTGGACATTGGATAAAACAGTGCTCCCCGTGTGTTTTGCAACATGTGCTTAACTACATCTCGTGGATCCCTTAACTCTGGTGATGTGTCTTTTTACTAACACGTGTAGGTTTTTTTTTAACGAAAATTGTCATTCCAATAAGTGGTATCAGAGCCAAAGATATCAAGTTTGAATTATACTTGGCTCGCACTAGGGGGAGTACTTTGTGGCTTCCATCAAGTCCAAAGGGAGAGATTATTGGCATTATGGTTTTCCTTGATGGCAACCAACATTGATGTTCAATGGATTATCACAATGAATCACAGAAACTTGAATGAAGCTTACATGATTAATAGGAGCAACAAACCAAGAAGATTTATGTTCCAAAGTTCTAGACTGAGCAGAATGGTTTTTCCCTAGCCTTTTCCCCAGCTGCATGGAGGCAGGTTCATGGGTGCGGCTAGAGGGCTCCAACTGCATTGAGGTAGGCCCATCAAGGTGATTGCAACCGAAATTTGCATGGCTTGTCGGTGCAGCCACAACTATAGGAAAAGAAAAACAAAAACCAAGATTGAAGCCATGGATTCACCCACAAGAATTTGTGATTTGATATGGTCAGTAATTTCCTTGGTTTATTTCCCTAAGGTATTTGCATATCCTTGCTTTCTTGGCCTAAGGTATTGGAAAATCAAACACTATAAATAGAGGTCAATCAGGAGCTAATTTGTACACATCTATTTGGAGTTTCTTTCTTGTTTGGCTTGCACAGTTCAATATAAGGGTGTGTGGAGGAGTAAAAAATTAGAATTTTTTTATGCAGGGGCATAATGTTATGTGCTTTGGAACATGGTCGCTATATTTCTGAATTCATTGGTTTATGTTCTTCTTATTGTGTGTCTTGGTTTATTTTCTTTGATTTTCTTCATTTTACAGTGATATTCCCATTGGTTTCCTGTGACTTTAAAAGATGTGCTCCACTATGACAATTTCCTTTCATGATAGATTTATATACATGTTACAGTAGAGAGGACAATTGAATGTCTCGATTATCTTATTATGCACAAAGGATATAGGATGTCTTGTCATGACTATTACCTAAATTAACATTGACAATGATTTTTTTTTTTGTCCAATCTCTTGCTCATTAATAACTTCAGAGGTGGTATTCATAATACATAGTTATGTTCTTCAACCTTCAAAGATTCCACAAAAAATTGCTTTTCACAGTGACAACTTCTCTATGGGCTTCTCTTCAGTGATGGATCTGACTATGTGGTTGATGACAAAGATCTAAGGAGGTGCTCCTAGATATATATGTTTACAATGGTTCATTTTGTCTCACTTGTATTTGTGACTATAGAGATTGTTGAAATTTCAAAGTCTATCCGTTAGAAATTTAGTTTGTATTCTTCTGGTTTATTTCTTCTACTTGTTAAATTTGAACAAGTTATTTAAAACATATAAATAACAAAATAAACACAATACAGTCTCAAAATCTATAGATCATCAGCTGAAATAAAACAAACACACAAGTGACACCGTTATTTTTGGACAAATATCCCCAAAAAAACCCAATGCAGGAAAACCGGTGCAATTATTCTGAGGGTTTATTATTATGCAGTATTTCCTTGAGTACAACTGGGAGCCAAACTAGCTCACCCAACAGAGAAAAATAACTCACATCAATACCTCTCTATTCGGAAACAAGTATTTAAAAAACCTGTCCCATGAAACCCTCTCCAACGACTCTGAAGCACTGCGCTAACCCTTCTGGCCTCTACGTCAGCCCCAAACCCCTCTACACCAGTCCTCTGAGGCACTGTCTAGCCTCTGGGACCCTCTGCATCACTCCAGTTGCTCTCTGTGTGGATGACACAGTCCCTCTAGCCTCTACATTGTCTCTGTTGGGCTCTACATGGCTTGCTTTGGTTGCTGCTTCTCTCTCTCTGCTTCTATGTTGGTTTCTTGGCACTGTCTCTGCCTCTCTGTCTAGTACTCACTGCCCCTCACTGCTAATCACTAATTTGACTTTGCTTTGCAACCCCACTCTAGAAAATTGAATGACTGATCACTCTGGTGTATTCTCCAACTGACCCTCAAGCGTCCTCTTATACTTTTCTTGTTGGTCCTTCAACGGCCGAGATTAAATCTCTAATCAACGACTAAGATTATATTTAGCTTAATCCATGACTTTTGGAACCTTCTAACCCAGTTTCATACTAATACCCATTAATATTTTGTTTTTCCTTAGTTTAGACTTAGGAACTCCATTAAAAATATTAATTATTTTAATATCTCCCAAATAGGATAAAATCTATCCAAACCATTTTTGGGTCTTGGATTTTCATGGCTGGAGCACATCCGATGCTACCCCAAATCAACACTCCCTCTTAGTGATGATTATTCTCTAGTAATACTCCACACTGAGCATCACTCTTATTATACAGCACAGGTACATGTGCTGATGCTAGGCCTCCCTGCCCAACATCCTCTGCACTGTTGCATCCTGTATTGCTACCCATGGCCCTGCCACTGCCACTGCTGCATTCGTACGATAGCTCCTTTTGCATCTATGTTGTTGTTGGTCCATCCTCCCAACACTGCATCTGCACTACATCCCCCTCTCATCATGTTGCATCGTGTTATTGCTAACTACTACTGCATTGCAACTCAATTAATGATAAGTAACTAATCCACCCAACTACTGACATCCCTGTCAGGCTAAAAACACTCTCAATGCTAAATCTCCCTCTACCGCTAACAAGTGCTCTCTCTACTAACCTTTGCATTGCTGCAACAACTCCCTACATCTCGCACCATTTCACACCTCTCTGTGCCATCCCGCACTGGTGCAACACTCTCGTGCCTCTCGCACTGTTGTAGATTGCTAGCCTCAAACTGCCCAGGCAATCCTACACTGTAGCACTCTCTGCCGCTTGATCCGCATCTATCTCTACCGACATCCGCTAGTCCTGCTAATCTCTCTTCGAGGCTCCCGTAGCAAGGTATAATCCAAAAGGTTGGGTGCCTCAAGGATCCTGCCCCTCATCGCCTATAGTCCTTCTGACTACAGCTCGATGTCTCCCCACCTCTTCTCTAGAGGTACATGAGCACTCATGGCACAATTTTCATCCTCCTCGACTTGCTTCTCTGCCTTCACTAGCGCTGCCTTAGAGTCAAACACCTCTCCCTTGTTCTTCTTCCTCGAACACTGGTTCGCATAATGACCCATTTCCCCACTGTGGAAACACTTGACCTTGGAGAGGTCCTTCTTCTTCCTCTTCCTCGACTTTCCCGCAGATGCCAAAGTTGCATCGTCTTCCTCTTCCTTCTTTATCTGGACTCCTTCACTGCTACTTCCCGCCTTGCTCAACCACCTGATCTCCTCTTGGTGAAGAGTCGTCCACAATTCTCCCCAATCTGGAAGATCTGCCCTACCCAGTATGCTCTAGAAAAATGTCTCCCAATCCTTGGAGACTACGTTAAGTGTGGTCCTTACCATCATCTCTTCATTCGGTGTGGCTCTTATGGAAGTCAGTTGGTCCTGGTTCTCCTTCAACCGATCAAGGAAGTGATCTATCTGCTCCCCCTTCTGCATCTAGTATGACCATAACTGATTCTCAAGTAACATCTTCCTTTGCACAGAAGTAAGCTGGTACAATGTCCTCAAGGTGTCCCACATTTCCTTTGTCATCTCCTTCTTGGCAATATGTTGGACCACATGATCCTTGACCCCATCAAGGATGATGCATTTTTCCTTGGCCATTGCCTCCTCGTACTTCTCATTAGCTACCGGGTCAACTGGGATAGCCATTACTCTTAAGGCGAAGCCCTTGATGTGATGTCTATCTAGAATGGACAAGATCCTGGCCTTCTAGACCACAAAGTTGGATGCCCCATCCAGCCTGTCTTGATCCCTCAGCCCATTCATGGCCATCTCGCTGCTCTTTTGTCGACTCCTCCGAGTCTCTCTACTTCCCTCTGGAATTTCTCCTTTCAACTCTTGATGAGTCTCTCTACTTCTCGCCTGGAAGTTCTTTATTGGACTCCCTGATCCAGATCCCTTGTCTAGAAATCTCCTTGGTAGCAACTCCCTCTACCTTGGATTTTCCCTGTTAGGTATTGTTCTGACCATAGTAGCCCACCAACTTCGCTCCCGCAAACTGCCCACAGCTTCCTATGCCCTAGCAATCGAAGGACTAAGCCTCTAGGCTCTATGCAATCCCGGTACTAGAAAAACAGCTCCCTCAGCCAATTGTGTCAACCCTCTTAGTCTTTGCATGGCTCTGCATGATTCGCCCTCCTCAGCATCCGCGTTGGCCTCTCTCTAGCCCACACTGATGATGCAGTCTCTCTGCATCAACCCTTCTTTTGTCACTTTCTAGGCCATTTCCGATGCACGATTAGCGACATCGCTGGGTAAAACCCCTCGAAAAGGAAAGGCCCCGAGCACTCGATCGCATGGGAAGCCGGGAAATCGTGGGGAAAGCGCTAAGGCGAAAGGCGGGTCCCGCGCTCCAAAACCGGCGATATATCGAAGACATCCTTGGGCGGTAAGCGGATTTGGAAGAAAACGAGTGATTCCATTCATCGCACAATGCATGTCCAGTGAATGAGAGAGAAAACCGCCTCTCATCACGCGCTAATGGTTGAGCAAGTCAACCGCGCGAAATGAGCAAACACCATAGGATCTGGGGGCTCCAAATCTGACGGCGGAGATTGCGCCCAATGGGAAACCATATTTGATGGGGGAATTAAGCAACGGCACATAAAATTTTGAAGTCCGATTTGACTGCTGAGTTGGTGGATGAGTCATTCCACAGTCTAACTGAAATATCGAACTGTCAAGGAAGAGCAAGCGCAGTTCGTGAGAGGACAAGTGGCCACTTCCCTGTGGGATGTTGGCGATGACGCAGAGGTAGGGGACTCCAAGCAAACAACAATAGGCGATCCGAAGGGACGGAAGAGGAAGTGAACAGTCATGAGACAGATTGGCTTTAAGCCATGAACAGACAGAGAACAAAACAGAGAGAAGAGAAGGAAGAACCAGAGAAGGGAACAGTGAAGAAAAGGCGAAAGAGACAGTGAAGCAAGAAGCAGAAAACAGAGAGCCAAGCTGACCTAAGGTAGCATCGAGCAGACAGAAAGCTTGAGAGGTTCAAGCAATCCCTGTGAGGATCTGTTGGGAATTGAGTACCACATTGGGCTTCTCCCATTAAAGACTAGATAGGTCAAGACTTGGAAAGGGAAAGAGTCTATGCACTCTAGTGGATTGGGGAATCCAAGAACCAGTCTACCAAGCATTATCTATTTCAGGAGACTCAAGATTGAGCTCCTCACTGTAAATCTCTGCTTTAAAGACACAATAAAAGAAGGCCACCACTGAAAGCTGGATCGGAGACGTAGCCCTGGAGAATATGGTTAACTCCTTTTTAATTTGTTGTGTTCTTGTATTTGCTTACTCTGTTTCCCTCACTGTTTTCCATTTTCCTGTGTCTGTGTATTTTGCAATCTGATCGATCTGTTGCCTAAGATAACATAGAAACACACTAGAACATGAGTCTACAATACCTTCATTCATTATTTAATTAACTGAGGTCACTCACGAGTGATTTTCAGATCAAGTGGTATCAGAGCTTTAGGCTGATAAGGTTAGACAAGCTTGTGTTGTATTTAGTTGTTGAATGCTAACTAGATCAAAGCTCAAATTAGGACGAGAGTTGGTTGAAACTAATCCTGAAATTGGGAGAGTCTATCCTTGGAAGACCATGTCAGAGGAAGGTTCTATGGGACTAGACCCTCAATTTCTAGATAGTTTCCTAGCCATAAAGTCCATGGTAGAGGAAATGTAGAGGGACTTTAGAAAACATAAGGATGAAGATTCATCAGGCTCTAAACAAGACAAAGGAGAAGATGAGTCTCACTTCCATGACCACTCAAAAGGCAAAGGGAAAGAAGAAAGCTTTCTCAC
>APFE030205400.1:0-43066 GCA_000404065.3 Pinus taeda | reverse complement strand
TAGCATGTGGAAAAGTTAAGATTTGGATGGTTAGAAAGAGCTAGGGTGAGATAGAATTTTAAAGGTAGGGTTTGTAAGTTTAATTTACACATGAGATTAATAAAAATGACATATAAACACATGTGATTACCAATGGGAAATGAAAGGAGGGAAATATGAGGAAAAACTGCCTTGAAAACAAACGAACCGCCAAAACATTAATCTAGCAAAACACCAATCATTCCTCCATGGATTTCTTGCATGAGATTGTGATTGAAATCCTCCTTTTGAATCATCAAACCACCACAAAACACGTAGGGGAGACATACCTCGGAAAATATGGATGAGTTTGAAGAAGGTTTGCTGATCAAATGATTTTATATGGCCTGAAAACCACGCGCTGCCCAGATGTCCGCGCGCCTCTCCCAGATGTCCGCGCACCACCCAGGTAACCGCGCGCATGCAAATTCCTGTGTAAATTTTGCTCTCTCAGAGCCGCGCACCGCCCAGGTAACCGCGCACCTCTCCCAGATGTCCGCGTGCACTCCCAGGCACTGAAATTGCTGGATGCTGCCCGAAATTGTCTCCTTTAGCCTTTGTCTTGTAAATTCTTGTTTGACAAATGCACAATGAGAATATTTGAAGAGGGAATTAACCTTTATATTCTTCCATTTAAAAAAACATTAAACTCAAAAACCCACTTTATAATGTTTATACTTTGACATTCTTTTTCACACTGTTTTGGAGTCATTTTGTCCTGAAATGAGCTCTTTTGATGCGTTTGAACTTCGTTCTTTTGCAGGTTGACCATCTGACGAACTGTGGAGAAGAACCAGGGTTGTTGCCGCACTTTAGCACTTTCTGAGAATTTTTTATTTACAATTGTCATGATCCTTTGATTAAAACACGGTTTAAAATCCAGGCATAATGATCTGTAGCTGATGAAGTAACAATGAAACACATGTACATACCTCCCTTTGGCTTGTTGGGCACTCACTGACCTTGACTCGTGACCTTGACATAATTTTAACTCAAAACCCTAG
The DNA here is from genome assembly GCA_000404065.3 of Pinus taeda. Taxonomy (NCBI): domain Eukaryota; kingdom Viridiplantae; phylum Streptophyta; class Pinopsida; order Pinales; family Pinaceae; genus Pinus; species Pinus taeda. The sequence goes on along the minus strand of APFE030205400.1, from coordinate 42,044 downwards.
ACCTAAGACCATGGGACCTCAAGACAAAATAACGACAAGTATGACTCAATTTCATTGTAGTATGACCTCATCCAGCAAAGCCGAGAAGGGAAAAATGACTAGCTTCCTCCATTCAGTGTTATGGCATGCCTAGCGGCATGCAAAATTGACACTGATGAGACACCTAACCATGCATATGCAAAGAGCAATTGATCACTGATGGAGGGCTTAAGACCGACACTAACAGGAGGTAAGTATTGAGTTTCCCAACTTAATCACTTATGTGCCAAAGATATGACTTAGGTCTACAATATGTCATGGTAGAGCCACAAGCCAATGAACTAATCAATCAAATGACTGAGAATTGGGCATATCACTTTCCCCATCACTTTATCAACGTGAATCAAAGCACTGCATTAATGCACAATGAGATGTGCATTGTATTGGAATGTGTAATATTGAAAATATGTTGTCAGAAAACAAATCGTTAAAATGCTAATCTTTGGAGTTGTAATGTATTAATGTTGGGAAAAAATCACTGAAATGTCACTCAAACATATGTTAATCAGAGGTTGAAATTTTTGATAGCTATTGCATAAGCTATACAACATTTGAATGTCAATTGTCATATGGTACATATAATTTACACATACAACTTTACAACACATTTGTATACCAACTACCATAATGTTCACAACACATAAATTTATAATCTCAAATAATGGGTGCATGCTCATTCCCTTAAAAAATAACCTCGACCACCCTTCAATCATATCATAAGCCATATAATCACATATATATCCAAGCCATAACAGATAGCCCTAATGCTATAGAATTTATCATAATTAGTTATTTCTTGAATAATAATATTTTGAGAGGTATGTCTTTAAGATAGGTCTGACCTATTAGGTCTTTTAACATGAGGTATTATTTAAGGGGAGGATTATTTTAGGCATTGCAATGGTTTGTGAATTTTGTTAGTGTTGACCATTGTCAAGTTAATGCTTGCAAGCCAACTATGATGCTCACATTGTGCAGCCTAGAAAATGGACTTTGGTGGAAAGGGTTTTTTGTGGTTGACCATAATTGTGGGTTTGTGGGTGGCCCATAACCATACTAAGATAGTTCACTTGTTAATCCACTTGGTATGGATCTTTTGGATTATCTTTGTAAATTCTCTCCATATTGAGAGGTGGTAAAGGCTTCTTTTCGGTACTCAAGTTTCAGATTTTTTTCTTTTGCTTCCTATTTCAACTCCTTGGGCTTGATCCCACTTGATAATTCTGCCAAACATAGTGCCAAGCTTCCCAAATCTGCAATAGCATAATCTATACATAATCATTTTTAGATTTGCACCTTTGTCAACGTGGTTCTCTCCCAATTCGAATTCCACCTCTTTCATATCTTTGTTGTTTCCCACTAGTTTATTATCATTATTTTCTAGAGTAATGTGTAGAAATTGATGGTTAGGAACATCTTTGATAATATGCCATTTAACGGAAATTTGCCACCCCACTTGTCTTGATGTGAATAGTCAACATTCCTTTCAAAGTAAAAAATGCCTATCATCTCAAAAAATCCAAATAATTTGTTACATGCATTTACTAAGAAGAATAGAACGCCAAGACATCCACTAGGCTTTTCCAGAGCATCCATTTTTTTTATCCCGTTTGGAGTACTGCCCAGACCCATATTTGATGATTTTATGAATATTGTATTCACTATATGATTTAATGATTAAAAACATAGCGTATTTATATTTAATGGCAAATTTAGGATTATCATATTTTTCTCTTTCTACAATTACATTATAAGCTTCATTGTTTCCATTGGAAATTAAAATTTACTCCTTGACTTGGAATGTATCTCCCATGGATGTTGGTTTCTTCACGACAACCTTATTTTTCTCACTGAATACATCAATTGTCCCATAACAATCACAAAGGGAACCATTACGTCCTCCTCTTAATTTACTCTTGTCCACAACAACCCTGGTCCTTCCATTTGTCCCATAACTAGGACTGAACATTTTAGAATTTTTACTATGTAGATATATTTTATTAGGTGAGTATACCTTGTTAAAAGTTGAAGGATAAGTTGCAATGCCATATAGTGGTCTTAATTGTTGGACCCCCATCATGTGAGATGCAAGGTGAATATTTTTCCCAAATAATCCTAGATAAGAAGCTTACTGGGAAATAATAGTATGAACAAAACTACTTATTGACATTTGTTGGCCCTCTAAATCATTTTTTGAATTAGGAAAAGAACCATTGGGCATCATTCCATCATACCTCTACCTTGAATTACGATATCCAAGGCTAGTATTTGCTACATGCAAGACACCCCTGCCAATTGAAACATAGGCCACAAATTAACCAGGTCTTGGAGGCATACACATACCATTCCCATTTATAGAAGTGTTGGAACCATCACCATGGAAAGTAGATTGTTCTGCACCCACTAAAGTTGAAGCATATGCCTAATATATGGGATTTGTTGAAGAGATGCACTAGACACTTAGAGCAACATGTTGGTAGAAAGTTCTTTTGTAAAGTTGTCGAGTGCCATAAAGCTAGGAGTCTACCCTAAAAGAAAGAAGAGGCATCCCAAATAGTGAATAAGGACCATATGGCATTGAGGGGAATATGCATATCCAACATGATATAAAAATAATAATAATAATAATAAATAAATAAATAAATAAATAATTGCACAAAATTGGGTGGAATGAGAATGATATGTAGGCATGGAGAGATTGATAGCTAGAGATAAAATTTCTTTTCCGAATGTGGCACCTTTTGTGGTCATAGTATTGGTAGTGGAAATTCACCCACAAGAGGTCACTTCCTATGTCAACAATGAGTAGGAAATGCTTCGATGGGGTTTCCATCTCCAATTCAATGAAGTACTACCCAAAGCTTAATGAAGCAACATAAAATAGCAGGGTCTCGATCATAGCCCCCCAGGTTGCCTCGTACATTGTAGATGTCCATTTTTAAGTGGACAATGATGATGATGATGAGCAGAGAATGCTTCTGATGAAGGCGACGAGGTGGAGCTTGTCATGGTGGAGAAGTGACGTCATGGTTTTGAGTTTGATTATCAACAAATTCCTAATGAGTAAGCCATGGTTGTTTATGTGCATCTTCTTGAGTCACATTATTTACCTATCATCTCATGCCTATGTTTGCAGCACCCTGAGATTGTAGATTATACATAGGCAAATAAATGCTTCTCTTCACACTATTTTTTCCACAATACTAAACAAGGGCTAGAGGGTGCTGAAATATAGAAACCCAAGGTTTGAGTCCCAAGCCAATAGAAAATAACTAATAATGACAAGAAGGAAAATAAATGAAGAAAAAAATGTGAAAGTTGGCCATGTAATGGCTAGAGGCATCCATTGAGGGTATTCTCGGAAAAGGGTATCCAAAATGGTGTAGATTAATACAATTTAGGGTAGGAAGTTGACAGATCTACTCTAGAAACCCTTCTAAACCCTAATTACCATGGATTCATAATCCGATCTGATACCACTGATCCAGATCTTGGTGGCCAAGATCTAGAACCAACAATTCTTAGAGAGGAGGAGAGAACTCAGTGTAAGAATACTAATGGAATAATGCATGAAATGAATACATCTCAAGACAAAAATATGAAAAGAGAGAATAAGATACATCATAAAACCCGATTCCTTATTATATGAGAGAGAAATATGTTGTTACATCGATATTTCATTGACCAATTTGTCCTTTTAAAAAGTGGGGCTTGTTATGTAAAGCCTTTGTTTTTAGTTACAATACCATGGGTAGATACCATAGATGGATACCATGGGTCAATACCATGCCACTTTCCATTAAAATACCATGGTTAAATACCATGGGTAGATACCGTAGATTGATACCATGGGTAATTAACATGGATTAATACCATGCCACTTTCCATTTAGGTCATAGAAGATGTTAATATTTGAAGAATACATCTTAGTGCTTGACCACATGTTCTAGTTTTTGTAGCCAGCTATGATAAAAATATTGAATAATAATTGAGGATCACATTAGTCCTATGTTTTGGTAAAAATTGGTGAAGGACAATGTTGGCCTAGAAGAGGTGGAGTATATCTATTCTATAAATAGAAGCAAGAAATTTTTTATGAATATCAAGTCAAGGATGAACATTATATGGATCGATTTATGAAGAGCGGGGGGCAGGGTTGATATTTGAGAGACAAACTAAACCTTATTTGATGTTTGTTCTAAGTAAATTCGAACTTGTATTTGTGCCACCGTAGCCCTATGAAGGCCACATATTGCGGCATCAACTTTTTATCTAAAGAAAGAGTGAGGAATTTTCTTTATTCCAAAAGGCCGATTCATCTCAAGCATAAGTCTTGGACCTATAATGATCGAACAAGGAATGGATTTGTAATAGGACTCAACACTTGTCTAAGAAAATCTGAACCAAATTTGGCCCTGTATTAATACTAAGCAGAAGCATTCCTAGCCTACTCTAAGGCCCTAAATTTAATATAAATTTAAGGAAAAGAAGGGTTGATCCATGAATTGGATCAAGGATGACGATCATTGTTGTTTAATGTTAGCTCCATGGATTCAACTAAGGGATTGAGATGAACTAGTGTTTTTTTAAACCAATGAACAAAGCGGGGTACCTACACTATTTTTACAGGACTAATGTTGATGTAGCTTTCATGAAAAACATCCATATCCCATAGTAGCCAAGTACAAAATAGAGTAATGAACACATTCTAGAGTCATGAAAATCAAACTGTTACATACAAAATTGCACATCCTTCCAAGGAAAAATGCGAAATATTAGACTACAATGTAATTTTCCACTATATCTAATGCAATAAATCCTAATACATGCTAAGGGAATGGATAATATGGACCATACCATTTATTTTATAGTTTCCTTTGCATAATACTAACTGATATAGTGCCAAAGATTGAGCTCCAACTCCTAGCACTTGATTCCTACACATAAGAGATCAAGAATACCAATATAAAACCCTCTCAAGCAAGAGGAATATTGACTACTATTAGATCTAACCTAATCTACTCAAGTAATATTAGATCGACCATTTTTTTCCATAAAATATTGAATACACAAGATAATGAAGGGAGAAATCATGTAGGTCTATATCCATCAAAAGAGACATATTACATCAACAAATTTGTTTTACCTTGAGTCCCAATTGAAGGTCTTCTAGCTTCCTACTCCAACACCTCCTTGGCCCTCACACAAAGATGAATGCTTTGATCTCTAGATGTTGTTACAGAAAAGTTTTCCAGAATATTCAACCATCACTTAAAGATCATCAAAATAATAAAATAAATTAACAAACATTTTTATGACTAAATAATAATTACAAATACTTGAGTGAGTGAATACCTAAATGAGCTCCTCTTGGTTTCAAGAATAGTTTATTAGAGTAGTCTAACATTGGATCAAACCTCCCTCAATTTGACGAAGCAACAGTAAAGTCAAAATTGACTTTGCTAATGCTTTGTTGGATTGAAGGAGGTTTTCCTTAAGATTATTCTAATCCTAATTTATTCTCTATTGAACAACGTTGACCACGTGAAGGTGAAGCTCGTATGGCCCCTTCCCTAAGACTTGTACCTTCAAATGCCAGAACAAGCATGGGTAATCTCTTTATTTCCTTTTTTCTACTCTTCCTGATAAATACGACATTCAACCAATGTAGCATATCCACAATCCATTAGTGATTGTGGATATGCTAGAATAAATGAATGTCGTATTTTTCAAGAAGAAGACAACAAAGGAGATATGGAGATTCCCTATGTCTATTTTTCCATTTTAAAGGTACAATGTTTAGGGGAATAGATAAGAGGGGTTTGTATAAAATAATCAATTCCAAAGCTTCCTACTACAATGTACTCCAATATTTTCTCTATTGATTCAACCAACACTTAAAAAATAGAAAAGGAATAAAATAAATTAACAGACATTATTATGACTAAATAATAATTAAAAAGAATTGAGTGCATCAATACTTGAATTATCTCATCTTGGTTTCAAGAATAATTCATTGTAGTAGTCTAATATTGAAGAAAACCTCCCTTTATTTGATGGAGAAACAAAAAAGGCAACATTGACATTGTTATTTCTTTGTAGAATTGAGGGAGGTTCGCTGCAAGATTATTTAAATCCTAGTTTATTCCCTATTGAACATATGCATATGCAATATAGAATCTATCGATGTGGTTGGTGCTTTCTGAAAATATTGTTGGTATATTCCAATGCGGCCAAGATTTTTTGTGAAGCAAAGTACCATATTATGCAGGATCATTCGAGACTCGCTTTGAAACAAGAACCATGTACATTGTACTACATGATCAATGAGTTCATTCAAGTTTAGGTTCCACTAATACTAGTGAAAATTCCAATATTTACTATTTGGTTTATCATTCTAATATGCTTATTTTAATATTGTATGTAAATGATCTCATACTTATAGAAATTTCAAGGAAACTCTTAGAGTTGTGAAAGACAAAGTTGGTGAGATAATTTGACAAAGGATATTGTCTTGATGCACCACTTTTTATGTTTGAAATGTGGCCAAGTCCATGTAAATTTTTCCTTGGACGAGGTAAGTACACAGTAAAGTTTCTAAAGAGATTTCATATGATGTACCACAAGGCTATGGATACTCCAATGATAACAAATCCAAAGTCCTTTGTTGGTTCATATTTAAATGTGATCGATCCTTATATGTACAAATAGTTGATAGATCCTCTCATGCAGGCCCAAAATTTCAAATTAATTTTAGGTGTCAAGTGAAAATTTGATGACATTTACTTATTTTTAATGCTTATCATTTTACATTTTATACAGATTTATGAGCGTTAGAATTTTCCATATATTTATATATAAATTTCTCCATTTTCATTTTATTTTGACTAGTGGGCTATTAAGTTGTGAAATATTAGATATAGGGGAGAAATTTATTGCACAAATGAAGATTAATGACTAAAATTAATGAGAGCATTTAAAAGAACAAAAACGTATTTTATTCTATAATAACTTGTGTTTTTTTGGCTGAAATACTCATCTAAACTTATTTATAACCACATCAGAGAACAAAATTTTGAACTACTGAATTCATTGAAAAATAATCCTTGGAAAAAGAGACTAAAAATCACAACTACGTTCATTCTACACTACTAAGTTGAGAAATACTATAGATAAGAATGAAAATCTAATGCAGAAATGGAGAACAATCATTGAAATTCATAAAAGCATCCAAAAGACCAAAAATAAAGATATAAAGGTCAAAAAAGTGGTCAAAATCCTATCCTACAAGAACTTATTAAATCTCCCATACATTAATGATTGAACATCATAATATCCAAAACTTCTAGAAAATTCAAAATAAAAGATGAGGAACAAAATAAGGATATTACAAAACAAAAATTGAAATGGCTAAATTCATAAAAAAAAGATAGATAATTAAAAAAGAAACTATAAAAGTTTGCAAGTTATGTACATACTTATTTTTTTAATTCTAAAACCCCCATGTTGTAAAAAATACCAGAGATTCATTTCCTATAGAACATGGAGCTTATTGGGAGTTGTTTGGAAACAAAAGGAGGAATAAAGGCTAGAAAGCTGCTCAATTATTCGAAGCTTATGATATGCTAAAAAAGATTGGTTTAAAAAAAAAACATAGTGTGAAATAGTAGAAATATTAAAAGGATAAATACAAAGCCAAAGATTTGAAGATAAACTTGTGAATAGCGGACAAAATTTTCAATCTTTGCAAGATTTTTATTATAATCTAAATCATCTTGCAAAAGGCCCTTAAATTTTGTTGAGATCCGAAGCAATCAATTGATACCCTCAATATCCTACCAAAATTTCATTGATAAGGATCACTCATACCCTTGAATCTAATCTTACACAAAGAAATGAAATTACCAACATACATGTTAAAATTCACTTGTTCATATCATCAACAACTTAGAAAACAATACCAATTTCCTATGTGATAATGGACCATTGAAAATGTATTTTTGTACTTTTCATGCCTTATTTTCATATGAATACAATAATATTTTCTTTCTTAATAGACCAACGATGGAGACAAAAATGGGTGTTGCAACTAAGTAAAATAAAATTTGTAACTTCACCTTTGTTCTCCCCAACCGAACCTCTTTTTCTACCATTGCAATAGAGATTTTTAAGAAAGGAGAAATGGATTCATGAAAGGATGGTATTCTCTTATCTTGAATAATGGGAAGTATTCCAGAGAATCATCATCAATGTGTCTAATCCCTACTCACATCTTTGTCTATGCACTATTCATAAAAGTTTCAAACACCTTATAAACCTTAAAAGTTAAAATTTAACACAAAGAAAACTAAATTGAACTAACAAACAACAAAATGAAGAAAAAACAACACTAAAATAACTTGCAAAACAAAATTGATGCAAATGAGAAAACTAATAAAACAAAATTGAATAGTAAATAAAACATGATCCATAGAGATTTCCCATCCAAATCGAATGAGCTATATAGACAAATAACATTAAATTATATTACCATTTCATTTAGTTTCTCAATAAATCATATCCAATTATCATCAACCCCAATGTGATAATGTATTATCTAAACTCCAGCTATGTTACCACCTCTCTAATTCATTATCTAATCATGTAAATATAAACTTAACAATACCATGTATATACATTGTAGAAATTTTGAATAATATGACACTTATTCACAGAGATTATCTTGATTATACACTATTTGTGGAATAATGCATAATACATAACCTCATCTACGTTGATCATCAATTTACAGTATTAAAGAAACAATTGCATGCGCACATTGAAGCATCAATCACACGTATCAACACAGTATGTACCGGGGAAAGCATACAGCTGAAAACCCCCGACTATCTGTATATTATGATGATAGAGAACATGTAACAATACATAGTACAATACTACTCACAAGTACTCAGTACTATCTCCACCTGTTACACACAAACTAGCTCAAATCTCCTCCGCTGCTTACCTGCCTCCATTGGGCAATCCTGCATGAGAATAGATGAGAATGGCTGATCCAAACTCATATTTCCCTTGGCTGAACCACGCAATTCTCATTGGCAATACTCAATCCATTGATTGTGCAAATATCATGCACAACTATGGTCACAACTGACAGTTGTCTTTCCCTTCCACTCACCTCTAACACTTGTCTCCACTGAACTGTCCATGCACTGAGTTAACTGATGCATTCCTCAGTTGATTCATGAGTTAATAATTAGTGAATTAATTAATAACTAATTCACATCACTCATCATTAGTCTATTTTTCAGTTAGACTAACTACAACTAGTTCAACTAAGTCAAACTGAACACAACTCCATCAACTCCTCATTCAACTCCACCAAACTCAATCACTTGAGTTCTAACTGAATTCCTTCATGCAATAGCTCAAGTAACCCACAAGAAAAGCATATTTACTTTTGCAGTTGCATGTGCCACATCTGTAGCTCGAATTGAAGTGCTACAATAGGATAAGATAATGTTTATAGTCCAAATATTATTAAGAGATAATAATATTCGACTGTTCTATTTTTAGACTGGCAGTCTAAAAATAGACTCCGTTCATATGTCTAAAAATAGAGGTCCATCTATTTTTACCAACATGACCAATCATCCATAAATAGCATCCTGCAACTCATAGACCATGATCCATATGTCTAAAAATAGACATAGTCTAAAAATAGACTTTGCGCCAAAAATAGCCTGCGGGCCCACTTAGTGAAGGCGACTTTTTCTCACTAAGCTCCATCATCTTGTTGCATTTTCAACATACATATTATAAATTATGACGAGTATTATGGAACAAAGTGTAGGTTTGAAAGTTTTAAAATTATAATCGATGTCATAAGAGGTGTGTGCATTTTGTATCCACTTGTTGAATATAGGCTGAGAGATAAACTATGTGCTACAACCCATCAAATTCCATGCATTTGAAACCCAAGTGAATATAACACATGTTCTCGTACTTGAAGGGCGTATTTTTAGTTAATGTGTCAAATCGACAGTTAATATTGGTAGTTAATGCATTACGTAAAATATATCCTTTGGAAGCCTCAAATTTTTATTGCAGAATGGGAACGTACTTTCACATGGGTCACCCACGTAAGTCATGTGGTGTTATTGTATAGTTTGAGGATAGTTTTTTTTAATATTAAATTTGGCTGGCTAACATCAGTAGTTTTAGTTTGAGTCGTTCCCCTCACATCAGTTAGACATTACACACACTTGCGATCCCTGGTACCAATGGATCAGGATCCAATTTGCATGATATTGATTAATAAGATGGATTTCCATGTTAGCCATTTGCGAGTGAAACAATGTAGCAATGAAGGCATTGAGAGAATCGATGCATTGGAGAAGGAAGGGCCATGTGGTTATAAGATGCGATTGTGGATTCTCTCAATTATAACAATGCACTTCTAGTTTATAGTTTGTTTTGGTGGAAAAAATACTTGGGGTGAGAAACTTTTGGTGGAGGGCCATTCCAAGACAAAGAGTGATGAAAATTGTCTTTTGGATCAACGTACTGTCTGCATAGAGTTCATCATGAGTATAATTACCGAGAAAGGTGAAATGATTCTAACTGAATCTTGAGCCTATTTTGATTTGTTGAACTAGAAGCGCAGTTTATTGGAGACCAAATTGACAATATTACAGGTGGCATATGATAGGATGCATTTCAAACTTGGCATTATCAAATCCTTTCTCGAAGCTTAGGAAATGGGATGGAGCAGTGACGAGGCTAAATAACATGATGAGTAGCAGGTTGTGGGGGCATACCCATACGTTGAAACAATTGATGAGCAAATCACAGACCCAACTTCTTCTCCTCCTCAGGTAGAGTTTGAAGAGCATGAATAGGAAGCATATTCCACTACAACAATAAACAATAAAGGATATTTCTTTATTAGTTGCTTATGTTATGAAAATATGTACTACTCTCAGGAGTCTTTTGGAGTTGTATAAGTTAAGTCTATTGAAAATAATTTCCTACAATCATAGAGATATAATGTAAACACCTTTTGGACTTTTTTGAACTCAATTGAAGAACATCTGGTCAAAATTGTAAAAGGTGTTAGTGTCAGTATCTGCATACTTCCATCAGGGATCAAAATTCACTCTTTGCATATGCATTTTAGGAGTCCCATACTGAAAAAAAATTCATCATTCCTTCAGGTCATGATATACTAATCCACTGATGGTTGTTTTCTCTTTAGCTCTTCCCTCATAGACTATACTTGCCGATCCTTCTTCAGATTATCTTCAGTCACGGTTTCATAATCAATCTACAGTTCATTTCATTAGGTTTAGGGTTTCATCACCAAGGTCAAGAAACTGATTTCAAAGTGTAAATAAAGATCAGCAAGGGTATGAGGATGATCAGTAAATCAAGCATGATGGCTTGAAAGTCATAGCTACTAAAATTATTATCTTTTAACCTAATGTAATTTTCACCTCAAAAACATGTTTTTGAGGTGAAAACATATTATTTTAGTTTATTTGTATTGCATATGTAATTTTAAGTTCCTATATGTAATAACTGATCCGAGCTGCATTAGAGCATTTCTTCTTACTGAAAGACAAACAAGCATTTTAAAATTCAAGTCAAGATTGAGCATTCATCCACCGGTCAAAAAGAAAAGAGTCAGAAAATCAAGAACAGTGACAAAAAGGGTGAAAAGGTGAAGGTGACAAAACATTAGCAAAGGGGGTTTTGAGGAGCAAAAATTAATTTCAAGAATGTATAAAGGTCTTCTTGCCTTCATATCTCCTCTATGTTAGATTTTAAGCTTCTGTGGAAGTTTTTTGCAGTGTCATGATCCGAATTATCCACAGTTTCTTGTTCATTCTGCCGATGTTTCAAACCCCAAAGGGGGTCCATCATCAGGACTAGTCAAATAGAATATAGAAAATGAATGCAATATTATTCCAATTTAGCCCCCCATTGAGCGAACCCCAGCAGAAGTTTTTCAAATTTAACAATCAAAATCAGCAGAAACAACTTGGCATTGCGCATTTCCTCTTAGCGCTGCGCACTTCCTCTTGGCACTGCGCATTCCCTCTTGGCGCTGCACATTTCCTCTTGGTGCTACACACTCCCGCTATGCGATGTGCATTTGACCAGTTTTCATTCATATTTGCTCTTCGACATTCCTAACACCTTCTCATCTTTAAGCAAGTAAGTAAAACATCATTTTACCTCTCCTCAAAGTTATTTCCTCAATGTTTGAGGAGTGAAATCAAGTTTGGTGTTAGTTTCATTTGCAAAACCCTAGTTTTTCTCTTAGCCCAGATTTTCATTTTCCATAAGATACCTGATCAATGCCCTATATTCCTCTTCAGAAACCTCTATCCCTACACCCACCAGATTTCCATCTACCTTTCCATTTTCTTTTTCCTTCTCAAACACTTCCATTCCCCTACCATTTACATAGGGTTTCATAACAAAGACAACATGGCTGATGAAGAATATAGGCCACACTGTGAAGAAGAGAGATTAGACAACGAGAGAAACATAGAGCAGAGAAGGCCTCATAAAGGAGGGAAAATTCTTAGGTTTGAACCCACAGATCTAGAAGAGTTCCTAGCATCTCCTATGACAGTGACAGCTTTCAAATGGTTAGGGTGTTTTGAGTGTTGTGAGTAGGTTCAAGCACTCCAGTACCACCCTGAGTTGACTAGGCTTTTCATAACTAAAACTCAAGATAACCAAGTCACTCTTGTAGGCATAAATTTCACATTATCTGTTGCCATCATATCAGCTGCCACTGGGATTCTAGAAGTTGGGGAAAAACGGTTCAAGCATGGTGAGATAGAAGCATGTTTTATGAACCATACCTCAAACCTAGGTAAAGAATTCAAAGAAAAGGCTACTTCCCTTTCTCATATCTCCTTGAAATATATGCACCTATGATGAAGATTGTAATGAAATATTTTTCATGTGGGGGTAGGTTCTCTAGGGTCTATTCCTACCACATCTGGTTACTTATGCATTTCACTAGGGTTAAAATGCTCAATATACCCTACTATCTTTTCAGGAGTGTGGAGAAGATGGCTTACATTGCCCAGAGAAGAGAACACAAAGATCAAATGAAGAGTTTATTTCACCATTCCCTCATAAATATCATAGTTCTTTATCACCTTAAAGATCTTAACATTGTATGGAGTACATTTATAGCTAATCCCATTTTCACTCAAGCTTCCACTCAAGACATTCCATCATCATCTCATCCACCATCCTCCATCGCTTCATCTAAGCCCACGCATTATTCATCCTCCTTTGATGAGTCAGTCATACCATCACCATCATTATCGCCACTCCATGAACATGTTCTTTCATCTGACAAAAAAGGCGACAGTGGTAAAGGACAAAGTGATCAGGGTCAAAGCAGCAAGCCAGGAAGGGCTAATTTAGGTACTTTTGTGCACACTTATTGGAGAGGAAACAGGCAAGTGTTTGCCCCATAGATTGTGGGAGGGGCCTTTCTCTCTTCATCAACAAAGTAGGTACACAAAGGAAAGGAAAAAATGGCTGAAACAAAAATGAAAAAACAGGAAAAAGACCTCAATGAAACTGAGCAAGATTTTGATTTAGTAGACTTAGATGAGGAATATGAGAATGAAAACACCAAAATGATCCTCAAGGAGCAAGAAGCATTGATAGGTGAGTTGCAGGTGAATCTACAAAGAGAAAAATACATCATATCTTATTATGAACAGGAAAATAGGCAAATGGAGACCAAGCATGAGCTTATGGAAGTTCAACTCATCAAAGCTAAAAGGGAAGCTGGAAGGATTAAAGTCCAAGTTGAGGAAGCCTATGGTGACTATGGTGAGCCCATTAAGGAAAACATACCTAGGAAGAGGCCTAGGACTAGAGCCCTAAAGCGAGCTCTGAAGCTTGAAAGAGAAAAGGAAGCTCAACTTGCCAGCCAACTCACCTTAAATGAACAATTTGGCATAATGATGAATGAGAACAGGGAATATTGGCTTGAGAGGGCTAACAATCATCTTGAGGACCTATTAGCTAAAGCCAATAGAAACACAGAAGTTCAAAGAAAAATGACCAAATACTATGCCATGAGAAACAAAATTGCTAGAGCCAAGCTCAAAAGAGCTCATGCAAAAATTGAGGCCTTAACTCATCAAAAGGAGAAGGACAAGCTTGACCTATTGGTGGAGACTTCTCTCCATGCTTAGCCAGCTTCAGCACCACCTATGTAAACCATTTTTGAAGACCCTGAACTCAGTTTTTGCTTTTGGCATTTCCTATTTTTTCCAGGCAATTTTTATATTAGTTTTTTGGCCAAATGATTTTTGGAGGAATTATTTGGAGGAATGGTCACCACCATTAGATTCAGAAGGCCCAAGACAGTTAAGAAATCCATGTTTCTAGCATTGGAAGGCAAAACTGGTTGGTGAAAATGGCAAAAAACTAGCAAAAAATCACATTTTTGCCTCATTTTTGGACCAGGCACTGCACGTTTGACCAGTCTTGGGGGAATCCATTTTTGGAGGGTCAAATCAAGTTCATTTTGAAATATTAAGATATTTCTAGAAACTAGATAGGATAATATTTCCAATGATCTATCTTGGGCTCAATTTGGACACCACGGAGGCAGTCAAAACTGACCTTGAAGATGGCGTTGCACGTTTCCTTCAAGCGTTGTGCATTTGCAACTGGCGCTATGCACTTGATAGGCAAACAGTTCCAGTTCTTTCACTGTTTCTTTGGTTTTTCACTTTTCATCTCTGGAATTTTGTTTTTTCACTGATGTAATTCATGATGATGATGTAATTAAAGTATATTTTTTGTTACCTATGATAGATACATTAGATGAATGGCCTAAGTGGCATGTAATGAATCAGTTTGCTTCATATTAGGAATGAGTCAGTTTGACCACCCTAGTCTTTAGCTATCAGTTCAGTATTATGTGCAACTGCTCCTCCTCTCATGGAATTTGACCCCTGAGGCTAGGAATTGTTTTTTTGAGGCCTATATCATGTATTTTCTCAATCATTGTGTGGGTTGGACTCAGTTGGATGCTTAGAGCTTGATTGTACATCATTGTAAGCAGTTTGGCAAGGCGATTAATAAGATTTGCAGCTATTTTTATGGGATCCTTGTGGTATGGAGTTTTAGTATAGCTTATTCTTTTGTTATCATTTGTTTACATGTTTTATGTATGCCATTATTCATTCCATTTCTTCTATTTGAATGTTTTCAAGTTTGATAAGTAGAATCCATTGCATCAGTGCTCTGCTTTGGGAAATCATTCAACATTTCATGTTTTCTACTGTTTAAGAAGGATCCAAGATTTTCACATGCCCTGCTTAGCTCCTCATCAGTCTTAAACACCCCACATGATCAAGCCTAAAGTTCTAAAGCCTATTCCTATCTTGCCCCATAGAACATCCTGCATTTCTGACCTAATTTACCAAACCTAAACTGCCCAGCTCCTCCTGATCCATCAAAACACCAACAAATTCAATCAAAACTTTCGAGCTACTATACCTAGCCTAAAATACTTTACCTGATCCAGTCATCTTGACTGGGATCCTTACGGAGAGAGCCCTCTCTCGACCTAGTAGGGCTAGCTACTTGGCTAAGCTTGGTTTGTGGTCACCCTAGCATTACCTCCCTTCAGCCTGAGGTCAATCTAGGTGATAACATAGTGGCGACCATACCGGGGAATAAAAGACTAATATCCCTAGTAATATATTTCATATAAATTATTTAAATTTGGATGATGAATTTTAGAATTTGCTAGGCTGAAATAGAAATTTGTAAAGCAATATAAAAAACTTCGAAATTTGAGCACACTGGCTTCAAGAAAGTACACTAGGGCCAATCCTGATCCAAATCCTACCCGAGTAGTGGATAATCCTAATTTTATTTCAAGAAGACTCAAAAGACTAGAAAGTTCAGTTAGCTTGACCCCTTCGATGAAAGTATATTCTTGCCCGGATGAGTGGTTGTTCTTAGAATATCTCTCTTTTGATTTTTCATTTGACCTTTCTCTGTTTAGGACCAAATTTGAAACTGCACTTGATGATATATTTCTAGACCCGAACTTTATTACGGATCTCAAAATTCAAAAGGAAAACTGGTCAATTGACGTGTATATCCTAAATTCTCCTCAATCATCCATCACTGCTGCTAATATCCCTGAGCTTTCTAAATCGACATCCACTGCCCTTAGTTCATCATTATTCCCATCAATCTCTGAAGTTCATTCCCAAATTCAGTTTATACCTACCCTTCCCCTTCAACCTATCATATCCTATCAAACACCTATTACCCCTACTTCTCCATCAACCACTCCATTAAACCCTAGTGGTCCAACTGTTGTTTCAAATCCACCTCGAGTCATGGCTGCCCGATATGCACCCCATGTTTTACCTCAGAATCTTGATGATATGCTTGTTGATTACCAAAGTAAAATACCTCTTTTTGATGCCACTCAAAACATTACAGCTCAGCAACACATTGATAGAATGAATGACTTCTTTGACCTTCATAAGGTAGAGATAGAAAATATTATGAGATTATTTGTTCAAAGCTTTGGAGGTGAAGTTTGAAAATGGTTCAGAGCTTTATCTGCAGCCTCTATCAACACTTTGCCAGTTCTGCATAGACAATTCCTGGACCGGTGGGAGGTAAAGAAGAACCCACTCCAAATTTTGTCTGAGTATGAAAATATCAAAAGGAATGTTGGTGAAAGTGTGCAAGATTATTGTGTGAGGTTTAATGCAGTATATAATGCTATTCCAGCCAATATTAAACCACCAGTGGGGTTAGCCTTTCAAGTTTCCAGACGGTTTCGATGTTGACATGGCATATTAGTTACGGGAACATGATCCCACCAAACTAGAAGACATGCAGAAGAGCGTTGTAAGTGTAGAAGCAAATCTACTGGCCAAAAGAGAAAGAATGAGATCTAAAAAGAGAGTGACCATAAAAGAGGAGGCATCTCCTTCAGATGCTAAGATGGATACTTTGATCTAAATAGTGGAGAAAATGGTTGACCGACTGACCATTACAGATAGACCTGAACCACCAACCAGGAATCCAAATTTTAGAGGACAACAACAACCCCAATTCCGGATCAAGCAGAGGGAACAAAAGGCACTGGACCAACCAGCACAACAACAACATATCAGAACTCCTTTGCAGCAGAATTATGTTCAAGGAATGGAAATAGATGATGATGATGATCACGTAATTGAAGCAAACCATTTTTTCACTGTCAATGGTATGCCCATATTTATGACAGAAGATGAAGAATATGCAGAGA
This sequence comes from Pinus taeda, assembly GCA_000404065.3. Classification (NCBI taxonomy): domain Eukaryota; kingdom Viridiplantae; phylum Streptophyta; class Pinopsida; order Pinales; family Pinaceae; genus Pinus; species Pinus taeda. The sequence goes on along the minus strand of APFE030205400.1, from coordinate 24,667 downwards.
TTCCAGACACCCAAAGGGATGAAGATTACGTACTACCAAATGATGCAGTTTTGGAGGCAGAGTCCGATGATTATTAGCGAGGTTATATGAATGCTTTGAGAGCGTAGCAGAGGTAGTATTCTTTAAGGAGCAAAGATGTGTTGATCAATCCCATTCAAAAAAGAAAAAGCTGCAATCAAAGAATGACTCCTCAAACATTCAGAACAAAGGGAAAGAGCCTACTGATCTGAGTTCCAGCAAAGTACCATCAACAAATAACATTGCAAATGAGAAGAATAATCAGCAAAATGTAGCAAAAGATCAAGTAGAGAAGAAGGACCTTACTATCAAAGAGGTGGAAAAAGTTTCGTCCTTTAATTTAGAAAACGAAATTGCTAAATTAAAAGTGTCCATTCCCTTGACTGAGATGGTAAAGAATAGCAATTATAAACACCAGGTGTCTAGAATTTTGCAAATAGACCCTTTGTCAGATATGGTAAATATCGAAGATGATCATCCTGAACTCATTTTTGGTCTAGCCATAGAAGGTCAGTCTGAAGATAGTGAAGTTCCTCCCTTTTATCTGATTCTTAGATTGCATGAGTACATTCTCCGTAATGCCATGTTTGATTTCAGAGCTTCTCATAATTTGATGCCTAAAGCCATTATGGAAAATTTGGGCCTAGATATTACCCGGAAATACCATGATTTTTACTCCTTTGACTCTGGTAGAGTTCGTTGCATTGGTCTTATCAAAGATTTGATAGTGTCTTTAGATCAGATCCCAACCAAAAATGTTTTGATGGATGTAGTTGTTGTTGATATCACACCACGATTCAGTATGATTTTGTCTAGATCGTGGGGTGCTAAACTCAAGGGAACTTTACAACTTGAATTCTCTTATGCTACCATTCCCATTTTTGGTCAGTTGAGAAAGTTATATCAGGAGAAGAAAATGAAATACATGATCACCAGCAAAGAGAATCCACTCAATCATCCAATAAATGTTGTACATACTGATTCAGAATCATTTGTTTTGTATTCTAATAGTGGATTAAATGATGTAAATATTCAGATTGTAGATGTAGATGATGTACCAGAAATTTCAAAGAATTTTAGCGAAGTCCTTAATCAAGAAAAAGGAAAAGTAGCAAGTTCTTCTGAGAAGCAGAAGGTCAGTGAAGAGCAGAAAAATGAAGTAATTAGTCAAGGTAAGGAAGTGAAGGAAACAAAATTTCAGCATCTAGAAGATGAAGTTGGCCTTTGGAGCATGGATTTGGATGGTGCTATGGGTAAGGATGGTGCCCGTATAGGAATTTGGATTCACAACCCTGCTTTCTAGCCCACCAAAGTCCCAATTAATGTTAGAGTATGTTCTTACAAGTTGGCTTTTGATTTCTCTAACAATGAAGCGGAGTATGAGGCTTTGATTACAGGTCTTAAAATTTTGAAGAAATTGAATGCAAAAAGGATTTCTATCTATGGTGATTTAGAGTTGGTGATCAAACAGGTAAAGGGAGAGTATCAAGCAAAGCATCCACAGATGAGTGCCTATACAAATGCAGTTCTAGATATTTTGAGAATGTTTCCTAAATATACCTTGACAGCAGTACCCCGTACTCAAAACATTATTGTAGATTCGCTTGCCACTATTGCAAGCAATTTGAAGATCCCAATGAACTCCAGCAACAAGTTTTAAATCCATGTCAAACATTGGCTTGTTGTTCTAGATAATTTAAGGTATTCGCAAGTGTTTTGGGATGATAATGAAATAAATTCCTTTTTGCAAAATGAAGGAAAGTTCAAGGATGCTTCCATTGATAATGATTGTGATACTGATGAACAAGAGATTGAGGTGAATCAGATGGAGGTATTACAGCTGAAGGATAACATTATTCCTAGAGGTCTCATACCTTTAGAGGAGTTTTTGATCAAGATTATGTTGCAAGAAAGCCGAGCTTGGTCCCTACCGACAAAGGAGCTGAAGATGTCAATCTTGGAACAGCTGACAAGCCCAAGCTTGTAAAGTTATCAAAATCATTGTCTGCCGAGGAAAAGGCCCAGTATGTTAGATTACTTTATGAATTTTCTGATGTGTTTGCATGGGATTATTCAGATTTGAAGGTGTATGTCAAATATATAATTTAGAATACCATTCCTATCAAGCCCGATCAAAAGCCTTTTAGATAGAAGTTGAGAAGGATCAGCCCAAAGCTGCTGCCATCCATTGAGAAGGAGGTGAACAGGTTGTTCAAAGCTATCATCATTTTTCCAATCAGATTTTTTGATTGGATGTCGAATTTGGTCCCGGTACGAAAGAAGACCGGAGAAATAAGGTTGTGCATAGATTTCCAGAACCTCAACAAAGTATCCTTAAAGGATAACTATCCACTTCCAAAGATGGACCATATTTTGCAAAGAGTAGTTGGAGCATCACGAATGTCACTACTTGATGGTTGCTCAGGCTATAATCAGATCTTGGTGCATGAAAAATACCAAGACAAAACTGCCTTCACAACACCTTGGGGAACTTTTTAGTATGCCAAAATGCCATTCGGATTGAAGAATGTCGGAGCCACTTTTCAACGAGTGATGGACATCACTTTTTCTAATGAGAAGGATGTTTTCTTAGTTGTTTATTTAGATGATTTGACAGTATTATCTGGTTCTGATGATGAACACATGCACCACTTAAGGATTGTCTTTGAGAGATGTAGAAAGTTCGGGATTTCTCTCAACCCCAAGAAAAGTCTTTTTGCCATGGATGAGGGTAAACTCCATGGTCATATTATTTCTAAAGATGGTATCTACATTTATCCTTCAAGAGTGGAGGCAATTCAACATATAGACTTTCCGCGCAACAAAAAAGAGATTTAGGCTTTCAATGCTAAGATGAATTTATTACACAAATTTATAGCCAATTTGGCAGAACAGTTACATGAAATGACTAATGTGTTGAAAAAGGACAACACTATGAAATGGACCGAGGATGCCATGAAGTCATTCAATTTGGTAAAGTTTGCTTTGACGAAAACTCCAGTATTGTTTAGTTCTGATTACACTCGAGATTTCATTTGCATCCGAGCATACCATGGTTTCTGAATTGATGAAAAAGAGAGATCAGATTGAGCAACCCATTGATTTTTTCAGTTGGACTATTCAAGATGCTACCTTGTGGTATAATATCATTGAAAAACAAGTGTTGGCTCTCATAAAAGCATTGAAGGATTTTAGAGTGTACATTCAGCATTCACATACTATAGCATATGTTCCTAATGCAACAGTAAAGGATGTTCTGATGCAAACTGATCTGGAGGGAAGAAGAGGTAAGTGGATAGAAGCAATGTTGGAATATGATCTGGAGATTAAACCCACTAAACTGATCAAGGGACAAGGCTTAGAAAAATTGATGGCAAAATCAAATCTACATGCTCTAGACATAAATCTCATAGCAGCAATGTCAGAGGATGAGGATTATGGCTCGCTCATTCAAGTTTCAGAAATGTTTCTCCAATCACCATGGTATTCTGATATAGTTTATGTTCTTCAACATCCTTCACCACCTCCTGGAATGTCAAGGAGCAAAGGTAGATCACTAAAACTCAAATCAACTAAATTCTGCATTTTAAACAGTGCTCTTTATTGGAAAGATCTAAGAGGGGTTCTTCTTAATTGTTTGGTTGAAGATGAAGCTCAGCAGGTGATGCATGATTTTCATAAAGGTGATTGTGGCAGTCATTTGTTTTGGAAAAAAAAACAGTTAGCAAAGTGTTACGAGCAGGATATTATTGGCCGACTTTATTTTCAAATTTGTATAAAACAGTGATGAGCTACCATGAATGGCAAGTTTTTCAAGGAAAAAGGAAGTTGCTTCCTCTTCCTTTGAAACTAGTTGAAGTAAATGTACCTTTGCAACAGTGGGGACTTGATTTCATAGGGGAAATTCGTCCCATACCATCAGCACAGCACCGATGGTTCTTAACAGCTACCAATTACTTCACCAAGTGGATTGAAGCCATTCCGACAAGGCAGGCCATAGATATGGTAATTATTCAACTTTTAGAATCTAATATCATGTCTCATTTTGGTTTCCCTCACAAGATTATAACAGATAATGCAGCAACATTTAAGTGCAAGAAAATGGTGAAGTTTTGCAACAAGTACAACATCACATTGGGTCATTCCACAACACACTACCCGCATGGCAATGGATTGGTCGAGTCATCAAATAAGTCCTTTGTGAATATAATCAAGAAAATGTTGGAGGTAAATAAGAAGAATTGGCATTGAAAGCTTGTTAATACCCTGTGGGCCGATAGAGTGAGCAACAAGAAATCCATAGGTATTTCACCTTTTGAGTTGGTTTATGGTACTGATACAGTATTTCCTATGTCACTTGTAGTCCCGGTCATGAGATTACTATAGGACGCTGGTAATGAAGAGGATGATATTCAATGAAGAATTAATCAAATGACTCACCTTCAGCAAACAAGGGAAGAGGTTTCTCAAAATACTTTCCAATTGTAAGAAAAGATAAAGAAGATCTATGATTGCAAAACCAAAGTAGACAAGTTTTAGTTAGAGGATGTAGTACTGTGGTGGGATGCACAGAATGAGGACAAAGGAAAGCATGGTAAGTTCGACAATCTATGGAAAGGACTGTATAAGATCTCAGTGTACAAAGGACAAAATGCTTTTCTGCTCAAGGAGATGGATGGTCAGGATTGTTCAAGAGGGCCAGTGAATGGTAGGCTCTTAAAGCACTACTACTTTTAAGGTGGTTCCCTAAAATTATGTCACTTTCATTGTATATACCATATTTATTTTCGTGGCAAGTTTTCAAGTACACTATCATTTGAGCTTGGGGCCTGAAGTGAAGGCTATAAAGTTTAAATGATGAGTGTCAAGTCTTATTGGTTTATAGTCAATTTTTGAGTCAGTTTGGTTGAGAGTCAGTGTTCATACTGTATTGAATCATTTTTCACTTTTTTGGTTTTGACTGTATTGCCCAATGGATGAGGCACTTGGTCTACAGTGTTCTTGATACCTCCAAGGAGCTACTATCCCCAATAAGGCCAATGTTAGTGTCAGTATCTGCATATTTCCATCAGGGATCAAAATTCACTCTTTGCATATGCATTTTAGGAGTCCCATACTGAAATTTTTTGCATCATTCCATTAGGTCATGATATCTTGATCCACTGATGGTTGTTTTCTCTTCAGCTCTTCCCTCATAGACTATGCTTTCTTATCCTTCTTCAAATTATCTTCAGTCAGGGTTTCATAATCAATCTGCAGTTCATTTCATTAGGTCTAGGGTTTCATCACCAAGATCAGGAAACTGATTTCAAAGTGTAAATAAAGATCAGCAAGGGTATGAGGATGATTAGTAAATCAAGCATGATTGCTTTAAAGTCATAGCTACTGAAATTATTATCATTTAACCTAATGTAATTTTCACCTCAAAAACATGTTTTTGAGGTGAAAACAGAGTATTTTAGTTTATTTGTATTTCGTATGTAATTTTAAGTTTCTATATGTAATAAGTGATTCCAACTGCATCAGAGCATTTCTCCTTACTGCAAGACAAACAAGCATTGTAAAATTCAAGTCAAGATTGAGCATTCATCCACTTGTCAAAAAGAAAAGAGTTAGAAAATCAAGAACAGTGACAAAAAGGCTGAAAAGGTGAAAGTGACAAAACATTAGCAAAGGGGGTTTTGAGGAGCAAAAGTTAAGTTCAAGCATGTATAAAGGTCTTCTTGCCTTCATATCTCCTTTATTTCCATTTAACCTCCCATTGAGCGAACCCCGGCAGAAGTTTTTCCGAATTAAGGGTTGAAATCAGCAGAAACAGCTTGGCGCTACGTGTTTCCTCTTGGCGCTACGCACTTCCTCTTGGCGCTGCACATTTCCTCTTGGCACTACGTGTTTCCTCTTGGTGCTGTGCACTCCCTCTATGCACTACGCATTTGACCAGTTTTCATTCATATTTTCTCTTTGACATTCCTAACACCTTCTCAGCTTTAAGCAAGTAAGTAAAACATCATTTTCCCTCTCCTCAAAGTTATTTCCTCAATGTTTGAAGAGTGAAAACAAGTTTGGTGTTAGTTTCTTTTGCAAAACCCTAGTTTTCCTCTTATTCCTGATTTTTGCAAGCAAGCTTCTCGTTTTCCATAAGATACCTGATTAATGCCCTATATTCCTCTTCAGAAACCTCTATCCTTACACCCACCAGACTTCCATCTACCTTTCCCTTTTCTTTTTCCTTCCCAAACACTTCCATTCCCCTACCATTTACTTAGGGTTTCATAACAAAGACACCATGGCTGATGAAGAATATGGGCCACATAGTGAAGAAGAGAGATCAGACAGAGAGAGAAACATAGAGCAGAGAAGGCCCTATAAAGGAGGGAAAATTCTCTGGTTTGAACCCATTGATCTCAAAGAGCTCCTAGCATCTCATATGACAGTGACAACTTTCAAATGGTTAGGCCATTTTGAGTTTTGTGAGTAGGTTCAAGTAGTCCAGTACCAACCTAAGTTGACTAGGCTTTTCATAACTAAAATTCAAGATAACCAAGTCACTCTTGCAGGCATAACTTTCACAATGTCTGCTGCCATCATATCAGCTACCACTGGGATTCCAGAAGTTGGGGAAAATGGTTCGATCAGGGTGAGATATAAGCATGTTTTTATGAACCATACCTCAAACCTAGGTATAGAAGTCAAAGAAAAGGCTACTTCCCTTTCTCATATCTCCTTGACAAATATGCAACTATGATGAAGATTATAATGAAATATTTTTCATGTGAGGGTAGGTTCACTAGGGTCTATTCCTACCACATCCAGTTACCTATGCATTTCACTAGGGTTAAAATGCTCAATATACCCTACTATATTTTTCGGAGTGTGGAGAAGATGGCTTACATTGTCGAGAGAAGAGAACACAAAGATCAAATGAAGAGTTTATTTCACCATTCCATCATAAAGGTCATAGTTCTTTATCACCTTAAATATCCTAACATTGCATGGAGTACATTTATAGCTAATCCAATTTTCACTCAAGCTTCCACTCAAGACATTCCAACATCATCTCATCCACCATCCTCCATCCCTTCATCTTATCCCATGCATTTTTTCATCCTCCTCTGATGAGTCAGTCATACCATCACCACCATTATCACCACTCCATGAACCTGTTCTTTCATCTGATAGAAAAGGGGACAGTGGTAAAGGACAAAGTGATCAGGGTCAAAGCAGAAAGCCAAGAAGGGCTAATTTAGGTACTTTGGTGCACACTTATCAGAGAGGAAACAGACAAGTGTTTTCCCCATAGATTGTGAGAGGGTCCTTGCTCTCTTCATCAACAAAGTAGGTATCCAAAGGAAAGGAAAAAATGGCTGAAATAGAAATTCAAAAACAGGAAAAAGATCCCCATGAAACTGAGTAGGATTTTGATTTAGTAGACTTAGATGAGGAAGATGAGAAGGAAAACACCAAAACTATCCTCAAAGAGCAAGAAGCATTGATAGGTGAGTTGCAGGTGAATCTACAAAGAGAAAAATACATCATATCTTATTATGAACAGGAAAATAGGAAAATGGAGACCAAGCATGAGCTTATGGAAGTTCAGCTCATCAAAGATAAAAGGGAAGCTGAAAGGATTAAAGTCCAAGTTGAGGAAGCCTATGGTGAGTATGGTGAGCCCATGGAGGAAAACATGCCTAGGAAGAGGCCTAGGACTAGAGGCCTAAAGCGAGCTTTGAAGCTTGAAAGAGAAAAAGAAGCTCAACTTGTGAGCCAACTCACCTTAAATAAACAATTTGGCATAATGATGAATGAGAACGGGGAATATTGGCTTGAGAGGGCTAACAATCATCTTGAGGACCTGTTAGCTAAAGCCAATAGAAACACAGAAGTTCAAAGAAAAATGGCCAAATACTATGCCATGAGAAGCAAAATTACTAGATCCAAGCTCGAAAGAGCTCATGCAAAAATTGAGGCCTTAACTCATCAAAAGGAGAAGGATAAGCTTGACCTATTGGTGGAGGCTTCTATCCATGCTTAGCCAGCTTCAGCACCACCTATGTGAATCATTTTTGAAGAGCCTGAACTCAGTTTTGGCTTTTGGCATTTCCTGTTTTTGGAGGAATAGCCAAAAGCATAATTCCTAGGCATTATTTGGAGGAATGGCCACCACCATTGGATTCAGAAGGCCCGAGACAATCAAGAAAACCATGTTTCTAGCCTTGGAAGGCAAAATGGGTTGGTGAAAATGGAAAAAACCTAGCAAAAAATCACATTTATGCCTCATTTTTGGACCAGGCACTGCGCGTTTGACCAGTCTTTGGAGAATTCATTTTTGGAGGGTCAATTCAAGTTAATTTTTAAATACGAAGGTAGATCTAGAAACTAGACATGATACAATTTCCAACAAGCTATCCTGGGTTCAATTTGGACACCAGTAAGGCAGTCAAAACTCACTTTGAAGATGGCATTGCACGTTTCCTTCAGGCGCTGTGCGTTTGACACTGGTGTTGTGCACTTAACAGGCAACCAGTTCTTTCACTGTTTCTTTGGTTTTTCACTTTTCACTAATGTATTTCATGATGATGATGTAATTAAAGTATATTTTTTGTTACCTAGGATAGATACATCAGATGAATGGCCTAGGTGGCATGTAATGAATCAGTTTGCTTCATATGAGGAATGAGTCAGTTTGACCACCCTAGTCTTTAGCTATCAGTTTAGTATTGTGTGCAACTGATTCTCATCTCATGGAATTCGACCCTTGAGGCTAGGATTAGTTGTTTTGAGGCCTATATCATGTATTTTCTCAGTCATTGTGTGGGTTAGACTCAGTTGGATGCTCAAAGCTTGATTGTACATCATTGTAAGCAATTTGGCAAGGAGATTAATAAGATTTGTAGCTATTTTTATGGGATCCCTGTGGTATGGAGTTTTAGTACAGTTTCTTCTTTTGTGATAATTTGTTTACATGTTTTATGTATGCCATCATTCATTCCATTACTTCTAGTTGAATTTTTTCAAGTTTGATAAGTAGAATCCATTGCATCAGTGCTTTGCTTTGGGAAATCATTCATCATTTCATGTTTTCTACTATTTAAGAAGGATCCATGACTGTCACATGCCCTTCTTAGCTCCTCATCAGTCTTAAACACCCCACATCATCAAGCCTAAAGTCCTAAAGCCTATGCCTACCTTGCCCCATAGAACACCCTGCATTTCTGACCTAATTTTCCAGACCTAAATTGCCCAGCTCCTCCTGATCCGTCAAAACACCAACAAATTCAATCAAAACTTTCGAGCTACTATACCTAACCTAAAATCCTTTACCTAATCCAGTCATCTTGATTGGGATCCCTACGGAGAGAGCCCTTTCCTGACCTACTAGGGCTAGCTACTTAGCTAAGCTTGGTTTGTGGTTACCCTGGCATTGCCTCCCTTCAGCTTGAGGTCAATCTAGGTGATAAAAAAAGGTATCGGCCTTCAAACCAATTCGTATTAATAGAAAATGCATAACCATTCATTTAGAAATAAAATAAAATAAAAGGTAGGAAATCTTATAAATTTGATATATAGATAGGTGAAGTATATTCCCCTCCCCCCCCACACACACAAAGAAGAACAATATCACCTATATGTTCTTCACTCTTTCCATGTTAAGATTAGTTTGGGTCAAGGGCCAAGGTACAAATAATTGGGAAGAATTCTTAGCTTGCAAATCTCTTATTTCCTTTTCTCTGGAAAAAGGATGTGAACAACTTCATATTTTTGGTGATTTTATGTTGGTTGTGCAGTGGGTTACTGAGACTCAAGTGTGTTCGACTATTTAACTTTCACATATTCTTGAGGATATTTTGAGACTAAAAAATAATTGTTTATCTTTCTCATGCACTCATTTTTATAGTGCACAAAATGAACCAGTTGACATTCTATCGAAAGAAGGCTTGCTCCTGGATCGCGGGCTTTGGTAGGTGACTATGTTGGAAACTATATCACTACCAATATGGGTTGCGGGGGGGAGTGAATCGGTATATAAGTGAAGGTAGTTATAAACTTTTTCTCCAATTAATTATTCTTTAATCATGCATAAACTAAAACACAAAAGAATAGATCAGAGCATAAAATATAAACATGAAACCAAGAAAGAAATCAAACAATTATGTACATAGAGATTCAAATGGCTACTATCAAATGGAGACTCTTTCTCATGCAGATATATGGACTACCATCCGTTTAAGGCCACCACAATCAACGATCCTCTCTCAAATACGCTTAAACTAACAATCAACTCTATAGACTTCTATCTACTGGAAGCCACCATGACCAACGAGTTTCTTCTTAATTATCCAACTACTATTGTATTGAGAAAAACGTCTCATTGATATTGATTTTTCTAGACTCCTCCAACTCCTATCCTCTATGTGGGTCTCATTTCAAAATATTTCAGACTCGAACCGAGAGTTTCTCAACATGAGAATTGCAACAACATATCATCAAAGCACACAATGAAAAACCAAATCTTCACCACAAACTGCAATTAAACTCTCCACACAATTTCTCCAAACAAACTGCAAAACAATATCCAAATACTCCTGCAATCAAACTCAAACCATCTCCTCACTAGCTACATAAAATACTTGTTGAGACATACTTCATCTAACTATTGCAACACTAGAAAATGGCTTTAGAAAAACTACATCACACAACCTGAAATTAAACTCTCCAAGCACACACTCACTCCACACACAAGAGAATCAACCGACCAAATTATCATTGAGCTATCTCTAACATATAGATGAACTGAGGTGTTCAACTCAATAATTACCAATAACTAGTGAGCTCCACAAACTTTTTTCATATGATTGAGTTTATTTGGATTCAATTCATTGACTTGATCAAGCCACTAACTCCACTTTCCTTTTGATATTTTCAACTTGATTAGCTTCTAGAGGTCCCACTAAATTTCGACCATATGCCGAAATGTTTTGATCAAGAATGTCGTTATAATACCAAAATTAGATGAGTTGTGCAAGGAATGCAGAGAAAAAAACATGATCGCATGCACACCACTGCATAAACTCAACTAGAGTTCCTTAGTCACTCCCACAAGCCTGCCTACTAGTGACTGTAAAGTTTCACTCGCTCTGATGACCCATCATCCATGCAACTGGGAAAAACTATGAAGGAAAACTCAATCAAATCATCTCAATACTATACCAAACTTTATGGATATGTTCTCCATCTTGTAAACACACCTCCAAGTCTCTGTAACAATTCTGCAATTGATGATATATGCTAAAACCCTCTGCAAAAAGTTAATGACATGAAAGCTCTAGTCCTCTAAACTCATCACCAATACCAACACCCCCAACTCCTCAAGCAACAACGACAACTTGTATGATCATTTCGAACTCTTGTAATAGTAACATCATGGCATCCAACTACCTCCAACACAAGTAGAAGCACCTCCAACACACACAACAACATCTTAACACATGTAGCAGTAACTCCGATTCTTCCAAGACATGTAGAAGCATATGCAACACCTGTAGTAGCAACATCTTTAACATATGTAGCAACATATTCAACAGAAGACAAGAAATCATACCATTCCTTTCATCCATCTCTAACTCACTTACACTCACCATCCACTAAGTCATGCCATAACCAAGCTGACATCAATGCCAGCCAACAAGACCATCAAGCCAAAAATTGATCACACATCAAGAGGAGGAGTAATCACCATCAAGTAGACATGAGGCATATGATTAACCACACCATGATCATGTTGGCATCAATGTAAACACTACAATGCCAACAAACGCCTCCTTTGGCATTGATTTCAACCTCAATCCAACATGTGACGTTGTTCTCCATACAGTTCCCAAAACCTGAAGCTACAACTTTGAAGTTGATCTCTATCCATCCAAATTCTCTGCCCTTTGACATCAATGGAAAAGGGTCATACCAGCATTGAAGTACAATTCCAAATAATGTTTTAGATGAGAGAAATACTCCCCCTTTCGTACTCAACACCATGCAAATGCAAACCAAGACGTATCTCCTGAAAAATAAGCACGTAAAATAAGGAAACTAGCTATCAACAAGTCTCTATCCAATGCCATGCAATCTCTAAAAACTAAACATGCTCCCCCTAAGCATGTACTAAATCTGCAATCACACTCTCTTTGTTTTGTAGAAACACATCCACCTATTGCAATAAGCCTCCTTTCCCAGTGCAAGAGACCACTCTTCAAGAACCAAACTCCAACTGACTTTAGACAATGATATACAATTAAGTTCCATACATATACAATGCTTCATGGATGAAATGCATGGTTGCGACAAGTAGATATGACTCCATTTAAAAAAAAAAAATTAAAAAAAAATATATATATATATATATATATCTCCAACCAATTACTATAATGACCCAAGATTACATTATTCACCCAATGTAGTGGGGCTACATCAAAGATTTACAAAATAATACATGAATTAGACTTCCATTGACCCATACATAGCTAATGACAAATAATAGTAGACACCATGGGTCTCTCCATGAGAAATACACCCAAAACATGACACAATGATAGTACATGGCTTTTACAACTACACACAATGGTGCTTTCTTCTACACATGCCCAAAACATGAAATAACATGAGTACATGGAATCAATAAGAAATGATATATACTCCATATGGCAACAACAACAATAATATAATCCATGGCATATGCATCAAGTACAAGGCTTCCATGAGTACAAACATATGCTTTCTATATGTAGCAGCAACAATAGAAGTGTTATCCAAAATGTATGCTACTGCATGGCCACTCAACACCTTAACCATCACCATCCCATCAATGAATATCTTGGAGCAAGATCATGATAACCACTAGCAACCACCATGCTCCACATATGCATCAACAATAAAATCTGTTGATACCTTCAACACAACAATATGTCATATAGCAGCAGCAAATACATGTCCTCATCATATCAAAGATCCATGAAGCTTAACAACCAAAAATATACCACATCATCAACTCAAGTCATGAGTAGCACATCAACAGATATCCATAAGATCACTAGTAGCATGTGAACCAATACATGTAATATCTTCAGCAACATCAATGTGTGGCCAATATGCAAATATGTAAGAAGCACTACGAAACAACATTCTCTCCATATATAAGAAACAATATAAATCATCATGACTCAAACATATGGATATCCAACACATCATAAGTGTTATAAACATATTTGGGCACATCAACCCCAAACTTATATGTCGATAAACTAGGGCTCATCAACACCTAAAAGAGTTGTTTCATAACCTAAAAGAACATAGTCACCTGATTACATCTTCCCCAAAAGTTCCTTCTGAGAAACCATCTAGAAATGGCCTGAATTGAACCATACTGACTGCTCCAATGGCAAAGTGTGATGCATATTGAGTGGTACACTACCAGGGTGCGATGCATACTATTTGGGCCTTCTATAGGGTGCGATGGGTGAGGATGGACAAATGTCTGAGATAGTTTTCTAGGTGGTTGCTCATGGAATCTTCTAGAAACTTCTCTTATGCCACTTGGCTCTCTGAATTCGCCCAGGGATGAGTAAGAGATCCAAGAAATCTCCAAGTGGAAACAATTGTAACAAGTGGAATGACACTGATTAAAACCCCATGGATGAATCCTTAAACACATCTATAAATGGATCCCTCATCTAAGAGATCTGGAGGCTGGAATATTGTAAATTGCAAGGAAGTATTGATAGTTTGTAATTAAGGAAACACTAGTGTATTATTGGTGTGATCTTGCTATTTCATGAGGTGAAGAGGGATTGAAGCTGGGAGGATGATGCTAGATCAGACAACTGGGTTGTAATTCTCCCTTCTATTAATAACGTTCTTCAAGTTTTCTTCCATATGATTGTGCAATTGTGAATGTTATCATTTGTGCATTATACATCTCCTTTTGTAATGTTTATGTTGTAATAGATCACGATGCTTTGACAGTTCTTTGTTACTGTACTTGTGTAGGTACTCTCCAAGTGGGTTAAGTATGGAGAGGAGTTACAAGCTCTGTCAAGGGGGAGAGAGAGCAAGCAAGGGATTAAGCGGAAGTTCCAGGTTGGTTCCTTTATCTTTCTCTTATCTATTACACATAGAAGAAATCGTTGAATTGCTTTAAACTGTTGTTTCTAGGGTAGCTACCAAACCTAGAGGGCTAGTTGTTCGACAAGACACTAGTTTTCCCGAAAACAAATTGGTGACTCCACTGGGGAAGAACATATGTTTGTTTGTTGTTATTGCTTGTTTTATAAGCTATAGACAGAGCCTGAAGTCAGCCAGGTAGCCTTCAAACTGCTCTTGCTCTGCAATTGCATAGTAGATGAATGCTGCTTCAGTCAATCTCTGGTTTAATTTAGGAATTAAACATTTGACTCACAAGCATTCTAGATGCCATTTTGGTAGCCCAGTAGCCTCTCAAGACATTCCTCTATACTTTAATCTTTACTGTCCATCAAAGCTCAGCTTAACTCATTGAAAACAGTTGCACATCTAAGCCAAAACCCACTTCAGTTGCACTCCCTAGCCCATTGCACTATCTGTCACTGTAACCCAGTATGCATCGCACCTCTCGAGTGTAGAAAGTGTGATGCATCCATGTTTCTTTGAAGCCCAAGTGTGATGACTGACTGAACCTTTTTCCATTCTATAAATTGGGGGTTTTTGACCTTGTTTTCAGTTTTGTTTAGTTGTTTTGCTGCTTATGAACAGTGACTCCTTACTGAAGCCTACTTGCATCACATAGATTAGCCTCCAGTATATTAGGATTAGTGAATGTTTTTGTGTATTTGTTCATCATTTACAATCCCTTGTCGAAAAATCGCTTAAATCGATATGTCGCTTTGGTACAAAAAGTGTCGTAATTGTCATTTTGTGTTGAAAAGAGAAGTGTCATGAATTCTTCCTTCCTTTGATAGTCGATTGAATTTTTTGTCATGTGTTTAGTTTGATTTGTTTTTTATTCTAAGTTTCAAAAGCATTTTTATTCAAAATTGAAAAGTGTTTTGGAGCCTTCCTTTCTCTTTTGAAGAAGAAATTGTCGAAAATTTCATTTTGAGTAAAATATTTCAGATCTTTATTGCATCTAGTTTTCCTTTTTGGAATTTTTCACATTAAGGAGAACGAAAACAAATACATGCATTTGCATTTAGCATTTCTAGTTTGTGTGTGAAAAATGATTTAGGAAAATGCACTAGTGTGTGCTCTTTGCTCCTTGTTTGAAAGAATTGTAATCTTCTTTCCCTAGTAGCTAGGATTTTCATTGCTCAAAATAAACAAAGATTGTTTATCATTGTAGATTGCATTTTAGGAATTTCAAAATCATCAACACGTGGTGAACCATTGAAAGAAAAAATCTAAACAAGATCAACTCTAAAATAAATTTCAATGAACCTAATAATGCTTTGGAACTTAACGCAACATATCTAGATGTCTAGGCTAGAGACGTGTTCTGGTGTCGTTAAAACTAGTGGCTGTAATTTTCATCAAAGGTTGGGTGATTCCTCCTCTTTGATACGATAAGTACTAGCGCGGACTTGTGCTCCCCATATCGTTGAGTATATATTGGGAGACCACAATAAGCTTATATCCTTTATCCATAGGAAGTTGGGTCTGCCACCTTATTGATCGCAATGCACTGAACACAACATTCGGGAAGATTAACTGTCGTACATAAGTCCTTGGTAATTTCTCTTTAATTTATCACCAAAGTGTATATTGCAGTTTTGCGATTGGTTTGGTAATCCCTCTGTCTACATTTTCCAAAGTAGTCACTTTCATTCCTTTTCGACTCTTTGAAATCAAAGGTCCATCATAGAACTTGTCACTTTAGGCTCATTAAAAGCGAAGGAGACTAGAGTCATCTTTAGCTTTTTCTCGACTCTTAAAAACTGAAAAAGCAAAGTTATGTCAAAGCATCATTAAAATTAAATAACTGCGAATAACATCCTTAGTTGGTCTTAGGTTGAGACTTATGGCGATGAATTTGGAGTCCACTGATCAAGGAATCCCTTTTGAGGGGAATCTTATTCCTTTTCCTTCTTGGGGGAATATTGGTGGTCCATTTATGGCCACATTGTCCCTTCCGGGAATTACCATTGGCCTACCAGTATGGCTATTTTCAACCTCTATGGTTCAAAATGCCATGATTTCCCTGCAATTGAGTACACCCCCAGTTGATCCTGAAGTTGACCCTTCGCCTTCTTCCTCGTTTGTTTCTCCCTTCCCTTCTTCCTCTTCGCTTGGTGAAAGTAGTGATACTAGTAACCAGCTGGATGAGAAGAAGAATAAAGGGAAGGAGAAGAAGAAGAAGCTAATTCAGCAAGGGGGCAACCAAGCAACCATTTCTTTGAAGGCATCATCTAGTGAAAATCCACACATTAAACTTCCCAAACCCAAATTTCCATGCATAATTTGTACGGGAGAACATTTTCAACGAGATTTTCTGTTCTTTCCTCAGATCTTGAAAGAATGGTCTCCTCGTTCACACCATCTTATGTCATCAACTTCTAGAGATCATGTTGGTAACACGCCATCAACTAGTGACAATAAAGTTCATGGACAAAAGGGAAAGGTCAAAATTCCATGTAGGTTATGTGAAGGTAATCATTCCCTTCACCATTGTCCATTTTTGGATGAAGCCAAAAGAGTATTGGATAACTATCTTGCTGGTGGGCTCTAGTATTGCAGAAATGATGCTGCAACTCCTGGGACTCCCTTCTTTACTTTTATCAAC
Source organism: Pinus taeda (assembly GCA_000404065.3). Taxonomy (NCBI): domain Eukaryota; kingdom Viridiplantae; phylum Streptophyta; class Pinopsida; order Pinales; family Pinaceae; genus Pinus; species Pinus taeda. The sequence goes on along the minus strand of APFE030205400.1, from coordinate 7,848 downwards.
CCGGTAGTTCATAACAAACTTGGAAGCGACGGTGCTGTATGCACAAGTACTAGCTCTTACTGCAGGCTTTCACTTGATCAGCTGGCACAAGTTTGCTAGGAGATCAATCCAACTTCTATGAGTTCTCAAAAGAAGCTTTTAATTGTGATGGAAGAAATCTAACTCAAAAGAGGCTATTCTACTTGCAGAAAGAGGATGAAATCTGAAAGGAAATGCAAACCCTAGCAAACCCTAGTTTTACCGACTAACCCTACTTGTGCAAGAAAAGAGATGAAAGATGTTGAACTAGATTTCATTGACTCTTGGAAAGGTAAGATGCATGTGTTTAAATTACTTCTGAAAGGAAATATGGAAAAAGCATCTTTTTGTTTGTTTGGGTAATTTTATGCAGAATTATTATGCATGTGTTTTAACTATTTTTGATTGTGCATAGGGTTATTGGCGAAAGAAAATGGAGTGGGTGTTTTCAGGAGGTTGGGAAGGTGTGGAGAGGACCTAAGGGGTACCTAGAACCATTCTAGAGATTTCCATGGTGATCAGATCTTGAAAAATTTCTCGCATGAACTTCTACTAGAAGTCTGCAAGGGATCTATAGGAAATTCTACAAGAAGTTCTACAAGAACATGCCGAAAGTGGTTTTTAGAGGGTTGATGGTGGAAAAATGGTGGGAAAGTGGAAAGGAAGGATGGATAGGGATGTTAAGGGATCCAGGACCTGGTAAATGAAGCTCATGAGTGAAGAAGAGGGTTGGATCTGTTCAAGGATGAAGGAAGCAATGTTGCACGAAAATGTAGAAATTATGGCAAGTTGGGAAAGTATGGCGAATGGGTGAGAGAAATATTGAGAGAGAGTATGGAGTAGGTTTTATGATGGGGAAGAGTAGGCTAGAGTGTCTTACAGGTGTTCTGTGCACTTCTTTCCGAAGTTGATTCAAGCAAAGACAAAAAAATGGAGATTTATCTAATTTGACCTAATCTGACCTAACAACCAAAAACATGATGAACATAAGTTTATAGACAAAAAATCATGCAAGAAAGATATGGAAACTAAGCAAGAACATATCTAAGCATGAACACACAACTGATATCAACTTTTCCAACTTAAAACCTAACACTAGCAATTGCATTGGAAGGCAAAAACAATGTTTTTGTGGCAACAAGTGTGCCTTGGTCTCAATTCATGGTACCAAGGAGGGAGAAAGGAGATCAAGGATTTCTTGGTAGCATATTTGTGGATATTTTCTATTATCAAACTATCAAATCAACTTGAAGCATGAACAACTATCTTAATCATAAAAAACAACCTAAGTAACAGAGCAAGATTTAACCTATATAACAGAAATTATTCTATGAATGCAGTAAAGACACATAAAAGTACACAAAGGATGTACTGGGAACTTGGGTTGGGCCCAACCCCAAGAGGTACAGCCTCCTAAGAAAGCTCAGAGCTGGTGCAAAGTGGAATTCATCTTCATTGATCAAAAAATAATAGTCATGTCACAAAACTGTTTACAGAAAGAGCTCGGAAATGAGCTGAATGCATAGCTGCAATAAAGTGCAAAAATGAATTGTTCAATAGCTAAACTAATAAGGCTTTATGCCTTCCTACTTATGCAAATGATGACTCCCAATAGTCCTACTTAACTTTAGGAGCTTGGCTGCCCAAAACTGCAGCTAATCAACCACTTCACTACACCTGCTCGGCTGCCCCTTGAAATCATCTTTGGTGGGTTGTTGAACTCCGAGCTGATGGTGGAGAACTCGAGGAAGCGGTAATTTAGGGCAGGAGACACCCCTCCTATAAATCCTCAGCCTTGTTTCTTCATATTTGGATTCCAATCTACTCATAAATCCCTAATCTTGGTCCAAAAATGTCCAAAAATCTGCAATAAGCACGTATTAGACTTTGTGGTCAAGTGACTATTCCCATTCACTCAATTAACATAAATATATTCAAAAGCATGCATAAAACTGTGGAGAATGGTGGATTAAATGAGAATAATAGGAAAAATGATCCCATAGACTTACCCATTTTTGGGGCTCATCATCACCCCCCTGATGAATGTGTTGCTTATCCTTTGAGCAACTAATCCAGTTCATCATCTTTGATTGCTTTGACTACCTCTCTGACATCCCAGGCCTCTGAGGTGATGTCCTCTTCTCTATCATGAAACCCTGCCTTTCTGTCTACGTCCTCCCATTGCCTATGTTCTTCTTCTTCCTTGACCCCTTCTAGTAGTCCTAAGAGTAGTGAAGGACTGAACTTTAGGCCAATCCAGTTGGCCTTCAGGTTTTGCATTGAATATTTATAAAGGGGTACTCTTGCCAAAGCCTCCTTCATTCTAGTTGGGGAGTGGTACTCTATTATTTTCAGACTATGGGGTAATGTGTTCCATCTCCTTGTGCAAGCATGAATGCAATTATCACCAAACAGTCTTTCCATGTCTTCAAAGTGAGCAATGGCCTGAGCTTGCCTTCCAACATAATCTGGGAGAACTTGAGGGTTGTTGGCAAGGTGTTGATGAGCATATACTAGGGCTAAGGGGTCTTCTGGTTCTGCCCTGATTAGTAGGGTCTCATTCAGTTATTTGGCCATGATTTGTTGAACTTCCACTGCCCTTTTTTCCTCATGGCTTAACCAAGAGGCCATGGCCATGAGTTGTAGATCTCCTAATGCAACATTTGGGTCCCATAGATTCATGTTTGGAAGTGCCAAGTTGTGTAAATAGAATTCTGCTAACTTGGCCTTATCTTTAGCTACGCTACTATCACACAAATCCATAAACTAATTGTAATTCTGGAATGGAATGGTGCCCCTTTGGGCCAATGTGTTAATTTGAAATTGAAACCATTGGTATTTAAGATATAATGCATAGGATTTAGTAGGTTGCCTACATTGTAAGGCTTCCACTGCCTAGTTATCCATGCAAGCCATTTGGGTTCTTTTTCTTGCAACTGTTGTTTTAAAACATGTATTTCTTTTGCTGCCCGAGACTCCTTTTCTTTCAGTAGTTTTGTCAGCATCTCAACATCAGCTTGTATCTCTCCCTCTTTCTGTTGTTTCTCAATTTTTTCCTTGTCTGCTAGAGTCCTTCTTACTGCTGCTTCCCTCCCAAAATGGATAGCCTATCTTCCTTATGAACTTCCTGTAGCTGCAACTGCTTTTTTAGCAGCTCATTCTCTTCTTATAGCTAGGCTCTTTTGTCGCTTTCTATGTGCCTCACCATGGCCAACTCTCTTCTCGATTCTTTCAGCTGTTCTTCCAGGTGACCTATGTCTGCAACTCCCTTGGATTTAACAATTCTCATCCAAGTGTGAGTCCTAACCCGTTCCTGTTCCAATGCGAAGAAAAGTGGTACATCAAAATTCTATGGGATGATCTTCCCACTTTCCAACAAGTTGTAATATGAGCCCAAGCTAGGCTGAAGGCTTGGTTCAAGTATCTCCTCGGGCTTGTCTGCTTCTTGTGATTGTTTCACTGCCTCCTCTTCCAATTTCTCAGTTTATTTTAACTTGGCTAGAGTTTCCTATAGAGATGTTTTAGCTTCCTGTAGAACTTCCTTTGAATCCATCAACTTGATTTTCTCTTTCCATGTGGAGGTTTTTGGGCTTCCTCTTTCATATTTGATCGATATCTTGGAAGGAGACTCTTCCTTCTTTTTAGTGGGTGTGTCCTCAATGACAATTGGTTCCTTTGATGGCGGCTAGGGGTTGCGCACTTTGAACCTCGTGATTTTTCTATCTTTAAAGTACATGGAGGTTTGCCTTTTTGTTTTTCCTTTTTGTTTTGTAGGTGTGCTTAATGCAGCAAGCACAACTACTGCTTCCCTTGCCAACATTTCAGGGGATTTCTCTTTCTACTGTTCTTTTCCTTCACTTCCTATAGAAATCTCTATGCCCATTGTTTCTGCCTGTGTCACTGATATCTCAGGGTGTGTCTTTTCCTTCTCTTGCTGGGTGCCTACTTTGGCTATGGAAGTCTTCTTTTGGGCTTTCTTGGCCTTTTTCTTTCCAATCTGTGTCCTTTTTCCCTTCTTTGTTCTTGCTGTTGTCTCCTTCTCTGTCTTAGGCTCAGCAATCTTGTCAAATTCCTCTTTTTCCTTCTGTTCTTCCTCTATTTTTCCCTCTGATTGAATGTCCTATGCTCCCTCATCATTGTTCTTCTCAATTTCTTCAATTTTCTCCCCCTCATCACTACTGGATCGGCTGATGTTCTCAGCCAAAGTTCTGATGTCATCATCCCTGGACATATTTCTGAAGATTTCCCAAGCTATGGGGATAGTATAGGTGTGTAAAGCATCTTCCACCAACAATTTGATGAGCCCATGGTGGGCTAATTGATTTGGGACCCCTGCATTTAGCTTTGTCCCACATTCAATTAAAGACTGAAGGAGGAAATATGGGATGCTCAATTTTCTAGTTGGAGGCAAGTCCATCCCATACCTTAATTCATGTAACAACCTGAAATGATATCCATAAATGATGTTCAACCTCCATTCACATGCGATATACTTCATTATTTGATAACTGACTTCACTCTAGAGAGGAGGCAAGCTTGTCCTTCTAACCCCGTTTTTATCTTCTACAGGATGCTCCTTAGGTAGGAAAAATGTTTTCTTAGCAACTTGTCCCAATGATTTCTCCTCTTTGCTCCAAGGGAGCCCCAATGGTAGACTGGTAATTCTACTGATGAGATCAGGTGTAAGTTCTAGGGTCAAACCCCTAAAACTAACTGTGGCATGTGTCTTCGAATGTGGTCTTAGGGACATCAAAAACTCTTCAGTCATCTCCTCATCATAACCCTGAATTTTGTCAAAGAAGGATATCCAGTTTGCCCTGGTGAAAAGGTCCACCAACTCAGGGTGCTCGTGCAATTTGCTAGAGTTTAAGGGTTCCTTCATTATGAATCCTCCTAGCATGGTGTTGAGTGCTCTTTTTGTGTTTTAACCAGAAAAGAAAATGCTCAAGTGGAAAAAACAGTCAATCACTGAAACGGACGATCGCTAAATTCGGTTTTTTCTGAACCCAAGAAGGAATTTCCCGTGTGCTTCTTTACAACATCAAATGGAAATAATTCTCCTGTTTCAAACTACTGTCACCCTGAATTTGACTTCCGGTTTTTGAAAAGAAAGAGTTTTTTATACAGAATAGAGGATAAGGACACAAGTTCTTTTCTCAGCACGTAGATAGATATGCACATTTGTTTTTTCATACACACACACACAGAGGCTGGCCTTTACAGTTGCATGTATATTTCTTACAAGAGAATTTGAAAAAGGATGAGGAGATTTCGGATGCAGAGAGAAAAAGAAACTGTGTAGACTCAGGGAAATATGCAGGCAGACTTTCACTTTTTTTCAATGCACAGGCAGACTTTCACTCTCTTTTCAATCTACTGCCGTGTTCAATTCACCACCTTGCTCAAACAAATCATGCACAGAGAAGTTTTCTCGAGCCTACCTCATTTTGAGCTTGAATTCAGATGAAAATCCTGAGTTTTTTTTTTGCAGAGTTGTTCTCTGCCTTTCCTGTAGAGCCCTTCCTATAGAAATCTCCTGGCTCCTGTAGAATGAAATTGTGCTTCCGGTAGAGCTCGATAGGCGGGAGATTTTCAAAAAACAGGTAGAAAACTAGTGGAGGATGACTGGTTAGCTACTCTGGAAGTGGTAGATGCGTACTCCAGTCGAGAACGTCGTGAGTGAATAATGAACAAAAGGTGGTGAATGTTTCAACTGAGTTGTCTTTTAACTGCGGGCGTGATTTGTGGTGAGGAGATGAGGTGGCTGGACTAGACCGTTGATCCTACATCACGGTCATAACGTTTTTGCATGCTGTCTGACCGCTATCACCTCCATTATTCCCGTTATCTGCCTCCACCACTACCAGTCCTAAATATTTCTTCCTGAATGGACATTCTACACGTGCTAGTTGCGTATCTGATTGGCAGTTTTGAATTTGACTGGGCTCATTTGGATTCCACGAGGATGTGTAATTCACTGAGGGTGGCCAGTTAACTAGCCACCGATTCTATTCGATCTGAACCATTCCCATAGTCACATAGCCTTGAAATATAATTCATGTAATTGAGGAATAGGTTTAGACACTTACGTGTGCAGTCACGGCTATGTTATGCATATTTCGGATTTTGGAACCCATTTCTTCATTGCTATTGCTACTTGTGCTCTGCATGCTTGACCTTGGGCTATTGCTGATGTTCACAAATTCAAATAGAGCTGCATGCATGTTTCATATGCCATACTTTTCTGTCCCTGTCTTTGGAGTATGTCTTTCAGGGGGATCAGCTGCTACAGGAATCCTGTAGGATTTCCTGTAGCTGCTTCTCCTTCTGAAACTCAAGCTAAAATTAGTATGGTTACAACTGCTGATGAGGGTCTCGGCTGATAAGGAACCTAGATGGAAGGTATCAGGTATGGTGAGTGGAAAAAACTGCTGCTTTGATTTGTCATTGAATTTTTTGTTTGCAGCATGAAGGAAATAGGATTTCTGTGTGTGACTGTGCAGGGACATAACAACGAGTGTAATGGAGGTGTACAAAGATGGGAAAAGGGTGATATATGGCGATGGATGGAAGAAAGGAGATTACAAGCCTCATAGATAGATTCCCAACCCTTGGGTCCTCTTCTGAGATTGATTTCGGCTTTTCTGTAGATTCTACATGATCCTCCTGTAGAAGATATAGAGTTTCCTGTAGGAAGTGAAATTTCAGACGGAATGAGACCAAATCTTGGGAAAGGGTAATGGTCATGGAGGAATGGATTGTGAGGGATGCATGCAGCCTAGTCATGACCTCTGTCTTCATCTTGAGCGATCCTCCTAAATCCTGTAATGACCTTCCTACAACCTGCAATTTATTCAACAGAAATTAGGTTCTTTTTTCTTTTCCCTTCTTCTTCTTCTTCTTCTTCTTCTTCTTCTTCTTTTTTCTCTGAGATAGTTGGGGTGCCTCAAGAGGTTTTCACCCTCACTGTCTACCCTGGGCGCCTCCAAGAGGTTTTCACGCAAGGATCTTTTATTCCTTTTTTCTTTTTTTCTCAAGGTGTGGGTGGAGTGGAGACAAGGACCTACTCCACTACCAGCACTAATTTACCAAGGGTTTCCATGAACTCTTGCTTAGAAAGAGGCTTCCTATAGATTTTCAATCGATGCCCATTAACGAGCATGGGGATGGCTTCTTCATCAATGGTCCTGATACAGACTAAACCATTGTCATTGCATTTCTCCACTTTATATGGTCCTAGCCATCTTGTCCTCAGCTTTCCCTTGAAATCATTGTATCTTGAATCATATAACAACGCCCAATCTCCTAGCTGAAATTTCTTTTCTTTGAGGTGCTGGTCATGCCATATTTTTCTTTGAAGTTGGACTACCTATGAGTGTAGAAGGGCCTGCATTCTCTATTCATCTAATCCATTTAGCTGAAGCAATCTTTCTTTTTGTGCATGGCTGAGATCTAGGTTCAGCTGAGCTGCCAACCTCAATGTGTTATATTCAAATTCTATGGACAACAAATCCTTCTTCCCATAGACCAGCTCATCGGGTGTGAAACCTGTTGTAGTTTTCCAAGTAGTGTTATAGGCCTAGGTGGCCTCAACCAATCGGTCTGCCCAATCTTTTCTACTGATGCTCACCACTTTAGTTAAAGTCTCTTCCAAAGCTCTATTAGTGACTTCCACCTGTCCATTTTCTTGCAAATGATAAGGGCTGGAAGTTTTGTGCTTAATCTTGTGATGAGTGAGCAGGTATTCAATCCGGTTAGAGGTAAACTGACTTCCTTGATCTGTGACTAATTCTCTTGGGTAGCCAAACTTGTAGAAGATATTTTCCCTCA
>APFE030205391.1:0-11753 GCA_000404065.3 Pinus taeda | reverse complement strand
GGTACTTGAGAGGCACAAGTAGTTATTGTATTTCTTACAATAAGAGTAGTGAATTTGTTTGCGGATATGTTGATTCCAATTTTGCAGGTGATTTGGATAAGACAAGGTCAACTTCAGGGTACGTCTTTACTCTTGCAAGTGGAGCTATCAGCTGGACGTCAAAGCTACATAACATTGTTGCTTTGTCCACTACTGAAGCAGAATACATTGTTGCTTCTCATGCTTGCAAAGAGGCAGTTTGGTTGAAAGGTTTGCTTGGTGAGTTTGGCAGGTTACAAGACAACATCAAGTTACTTTGTGATAGTCAAAGTGCAATACATTTGGCTAAGAATCCGGCCTATCATAGTAAATCAAAGCATATTCCAATTAAGTACCATTTTGTAAGACAGTTTATCACTGAAAGGGGAGTCTCTCTTGAAAAGGTGCATACACAGGAGAACTGTGCAGACATGTTCACGAAACCAATTTTGTTGGAGAAGCTACGCTGGTGTTTGGCTTCTCTTGGCTTGCAGAAAAGATAAAATAACAATAATAGGGCATCAGGTGAATTTTTGTCAAGGTGGAGATTGTTGAGATTTTTTGTTTGTAGCAAAATAGGAAAAATCTCAGTTGATGACAACAATCGGAATTCAGTTCCTAGATTAGCTCCAGGTTGTTGGGAGGGAGTTAATGCCTCCTATATTTGATGTGAGTGAGTTAATGAGGTTGTTAGATTCTCCATGCTATATAACAGGCAACCATTCGGATGGTTGGCTAAGAGAGTGAGAGGTTTTTGTGAGGATTTCTTGATGTAATCTCCTGTTTAATTAATAAATTGCTGATGCCTATGTTTGGTGGATGTAGCCCAGATTGGTTGGGTGAACCACGTTAAATACTGTGTCATATGTGCTTGATATTTTGCTGTGTTATTTTGTTTGATTTGTTGTGCCTCTGGATTCCAACAGTTCATTGTATAACATCAACATAGTTAAAGCAAATACTTTTATAAAACTATTTAAAAATATTAATAAATTTTCCCCATTAAATTACGTCTACATTCTTGGTCCCTCATTTATAAATAAGCTTAGCATTCAACATCGAAACCTCTCGAATAATCCTTTCCTAATTTTTCTTTTATTTAAATGGACGTATCAAAAACCAATGACATCCCCTATGTTAATTGTATTTTAATGGACTTGTCAAAAACGAACGAAACCGAAAATAAAGTTATTTCAATTTTGGGTGGCTTGTTTCCCGTCTTCCAGTGCGTCTACGAATTTGTTGCGATGTTTGGCGAATGGGATCCTCAATCCAATTGATCTCTTGAGTTGGCACAATCGGTGGATGAGCGTGTCCTTAACATTTGGCAACTGCTCATAACCTTTGTTCACTTTGAAAGTCTCTGCATCATGTCTTACCATGGATGGAGCTACGAAAAATTCAGTTATATATGGAAATGTTACAATTTGGTAGCCAAAGAGGTATTATAAGCAATTTTATAAAGATGTTCTAGATTATGGACGTTAAATGATTTGATATCTTTGGTTATTATCGAAATAACATTGATGACTTTATAATTTATAAAGACATAGTAAGATATATATGAAGTGGATGAAAAGAAAAGAAAAAAGTTGTCAAAATTGAGGACAATTTAACAGTCTAATAAGTGAGAACATCTTTTACAACTTTGATTTAGTAGCCAAAATCCATTAAAAACTTACACAAAATTTCCAAATTCTAACACTTGCTTGAATCGCTTTTTGGCCAACTTTATTTTCTTCTAAATCTATTAGACCCGCTTTCAAGCCCTCAGGCTCTGATGTATTGTTACTTCTTTGCAACACCATCATTGGGAATGATTCAAGCCTACAACTCACTATAAGGTTTGACCCCCTTTCATACTTGAACTTGGCCTAGCAAATCATCCATATGATAAAACTTATGCAACCTCTTCCACAAACCTCTCTCACCATTCTTGAAATACATGAAAAAAATGACATATTTTTCAATCAAAGGATCATCCACCACATCTCTTATCTGAACATTTTCTCATTCCATTTGACCACCTTAGAACTATCAAAAACGCTTTTGGCTATGTCACTCTAATTTTATTCTTGGTTTTCCATAGAGGTTTCTTCAAGAACACAAATCCAACTTTCCAAACTAAATTATATTGGTAGTGAATAAAAAAAAATGGCAATTTATCTAAACATATTTCTAAGAAGATGGGGAACATGACCTAAACGTTGGAAAATAACACTCTATACAAAGTACAATGGTGGTCCACTCAAAGTATCTACACTTTGCATGTTCCTAGGGCCTCAATGACCTAAACGTTGGAAAATAACACTCTATACAAAGTACAATGGTGGTCCACTCGAAGTATCTACACTTTGCATGTTCCTAGGGCCTCTTGTGAGGGAGTCAAACCTATACGAGCTTTGATACCATGTTAAAATGGGAGGGTAGATCCTATATGCACTAGAAAAATATTTGAGCACTTTGAATAATTGAATGATGTTACACATATAAGTACATAAATTCCATCCCAGGTTAAAAACACTGTCTTGGTCAAATGAATAACTAGTTTAAAAGGTATATCAATCATTAGCAAATCTAGGATCTATATAGTTAGAAAAACTCTCAAATCTAATTAAGCCAAACAACCTCTTAAAAAAGTAAGAAATAGTTTTTACTTAGAAAACAACAAATCTTAGCAATCCACAAACATACTCACACCTAAAATAAATAGAAATTACATACTCTAACATTTACAATTGCTCTAACCCAACTAAAGAAATTTTTAAGGATAAAAATTTGTCTTGATATTTAGAAAGTTATTTCAATTTTGGGTGGCTTATTTCCCTCTTCCAGTGCGTGTACGAATTTGCCATGTATGGCCTATTATAAATAATTTCTCATATCATATGCTTCCCGTCACTTTTATGATATTTCTTGATACAAATCTCTGGTATTCGATTTCCTTTCATATGGACCGGGTTTGACGCCTAGTGGATAACACACCAGCACAAACGACAACTTCGAAATCTGCAAAAGATATTTAAGTGGAAGGAGCGTTGTATTTGTTTCTTATCTTCAAATGATTGTGTGAAATTCCCATGTACGCCTGCCTCTACAACTGCAGGCGTCCCACTCCAGAAAACATAGGCTTCCTTATTCTGGACACCGGACATATCTATACAGCTTCATCGTTTCTTATGGATCCAAAATATAAAAAAGCAAAAAGACATGAATGTGCGTAAAATAAATTGCCTTAGACTCCAATTTGCATTGTAACAGCTCTAACTCACATTCGTGCAACATCCCAATACTCGCCAATTGCAATCTGCAAATACTTCACACAAAACCAGGCAGCTAACATCACAAAACCCACTGTGGCGCGAGAACGGCTAGAACATATAATTGAAACCCTCTAACTCCATCAGGATGGGTAGACGACTGTGGATGGAATCAAAACGTAGAGACAGTCGTTTCGAAAACAATTGAAATCGAGACTGCTTAAGAAGTTGAAATAAACGAGAGCAGATTGGAAAGACAATGCTTCCTTCTTTAATAAATTATAATGCAACTTTTTATGAATTATTTTTTAATATAAATTATGTTTTATTTTTTAATAAATTATAACTGCATTTTTAATAAATTAAGGAATATAGACCAATTAATTGAAAAAATTATCTATGTTTTTTATATTATCTATTAAATATTATTACATAAATATTCTTAAATATTAAGATTTATAAGTTATAATTTATTAATTTTTTTATTATTATTAATTATATATTAGACCAATATTTTTAAATATTTTACCATTTATATTTAACGAAATTCCTCAAAAGATTCATGACAAACTAATTGGATTAATATATACCGTTACGGCTTCCTGAATTAACTCCATTGCTGATTAGCTGAATATTTGGGCATCTGATGGACATAGGGGGGCATGTCTATTAGATGGTTAAATATTCAGCGATCAGTAATCCAAAGGTTTCCTGAATTTAAGCCTCTCCATGTTGATTAGCTGAAATTAACTCCTCTCCATGGCTGTATAGCTGAATATTGGGTGTTGTGGGTGGGACATAGGCGAGGCATGTCTATAGATGGTTAAATATTTCAGCGAATCAGTAATCAATTTAAGTTTAGTGGAGCAAGGCAATCGATGTTAATTTGGCTCTGCCCATAAGTTATCACGTCCATTTACCATGGAATCATACCACACCATATCTATCAAATTACCAAATATTCAGCCAATCAGCAATCAATTAAGTTAAGTTATCAGGTCCATTTACCATAAAATCATACCACACCATGTCTATCAAATTACCAAATATTCAGCCAATCAGCAATCAAGTAAGTTAAGCTCAGGGGAGCCTACCAATCAAAGTTTAGTGGAGCAAGGCAATCGATGTTAATTTGGCTCTGCCCATAAGTTATCACGTCCATTTACCATGGAATCATACCACACCATGTCTATCAAATTACCAAATATTCAGCCAATCAGCAATCAATTAAGTTAAGTTATCAGGTCCATTTACCATACAATCACACCACACCATGTCTATCAAATTACCAAATATTCAGCCAATCAGCAATCAAGTAAGTTAAGCTCAGGGGAGCCTGCCAATCAAGATAACGATGGCCGTTTGGCTCTGCCCATACGTTATCACGTCCATTCACCATTCAAATCTTGTACATGCAGCCATCAAACGGATCACCGTCATTCAACCCTTCGCAGGAGCCTGTGACATTGACAATGGCCTCAACTCCTAGGGTCCTCAAGAATAAACGGGAAGAGTCCAAATCATTCTCTGATATTTTAGTACAAATGGACCAAAACATGTCTTTTTTAAATAATGTATAAGAGGGTCCACGTTGATGGTACAAGCGAATATAGCTTCAACCTTACTGTTCTCATTTATAAAAAAATAAATTATGAGTAATTACAAGTATTATCTATCAGTGATTATAGATGCCACTTGCAGAGTCTAGTGCAGAGTATAATGTAAACGGTTAAGTTAAATTGTTTTGACTTGTTATTAGTTTGTAAGGATTAATTTTTTTTTAAATTATGTATTAAGTTTATTAATTTAACTTAAAGAACGATATCATCACAGGGTTAATAATCTGTACAAAGCTACCATTTCACTCGGCAAACGTCCTTTTTGGACATCTTACTTCCTCGGTATTAAACTAGCAATTGTGCCAAAAGGTACAAAGAGAGGCCGATAGGATTATTAAATTGGAATTGTAAAATTTAGTTACAGAATGAAATCTCATCTATGAGGAGCTTTGGGGGCCTATAGATTACAAGAGAATAGCAGAAATTCTTCAATAAACATGTTAGTAGCGTATTAATCATCTTGGCGGTTGGAGACAGAACTGGTGTTGAAGCTCTCTTTTCTCACAAACCCATCAGGGGCTTTCTTGTCATAATTCTGAGTACAAAATTTGACTGTCACTTTCTGCATTTCTCTATTTATATACAATGTTTGAACTCTTGTATAAAATTTCCCACAGAAGAGAAAGAAAAGATATTACAATCATATTGTAAAAGAAACAAAAGATATTATAAGCTTGATGTTGAAAAAACTTTTTAACATTGCATTACTAGAGGCAGAGTTTGAGAAGTATGAGAATCAATGGCAAGAGTTTGAGAAGTATGAGAATCAATGGCAAGTTTCTCCAGACTCTGCGAGCTTGAAATTGAAAAACCTGTTTAACATTACTTCATTGAAGACAGAGTTTGAGAAGTATGAGAATCAATGGCAAGTTTCTCCAGAGTCTGCAAGCTTCATGTTGAAAAACCTATTTAACATTGCATTACTGGAGGCAGAGTTTGAGAAGTATGAGAATTAATGGCAAGTTTCTCCAGAGTATGCGAGCTTGAAATTGAAAAATCTGTTTAACATTACTTCATTGAAGACAGCGTTTGAGAAGTATGAGAATCAATGGCAAGTTTCTCCAGAGTCTGTGAGCTTGAAATTGAAAAACCCGTTTAACATTACTTCACTGAAGACAAAGTTTGAGAAGTATGAGAATCAATGGCAAGTTACTGCAGAGTCTGCGAGCTTGAAATTAAAAAACCTGTTTAACATCACATCACTGAAGACAGAGTATGAGAATCAATGGCAAGTTACTCCAGAAGCCAAAAGGCAGAAAGGGATTAATCATTAAACCAGCACTGAAGATTTCTCGCATCACTGCAGAGGTACCCAATGTCAGTCAATTGGGATCTGCTCTTGATAGAAGCTTGAGTAGTTTCAAGGACCTCTGTGTGCCTAGAACAGGCTCAATCCCTCATGCACATGAAAATCTTCCTGCAAAGACGATAGCATATAGTAAAAAACGCAAACGAAGTAGCAAATGGACATTTAGTTTTCGTGCCACCGAAAAGAATGCACCCTCAAATGGTGATGACAGGGAACAAGTCAGGAAGGCTCTGAGGACATATGATGCCTTGCGGCGCAATCTGATGAATGAAGATGAATCCTGCAAGGAAACAGGTGGTGGAGGAACAAGGCGTGCTCACTCATGGGCAGAGACCATGATGATGGATAGAGGGCATTGTATAAACAGAAGTAAAAGATATATAGGTTCAGTCCCAGGCGTTCATGTGGGTGATCACTTTTATTTCCGAATGGAACTTTGTTATTGGTTTACATGGCCCAATTCAGGCTGGTATAGATTACATTACTGCTACAAACAATCAGTGGAATGAGCCTGTGGCAATCAGTGTCATTGCTTCAGGGGGTTATGAAGATGATTATGATGAGGGTGAGGTGTTGGTTTACACTGGGCAAGGAGGAAATAATTACATAGGGCATAAGAAGCAGAGCGTTGATCAAAAGCTTGAGAGAGGTAACCTTGCTTTGGAACAAAGCATGCACTATGGAGTTGAGATCAGAGTTGTTCGTGGCATCAAAGGCAACAGGTCTCCTTCTGGTAAAATTTATATATATGATGGTCTTTATAACATTGAACACTTTTGGTTAGATAAAGGGTGTTCAGGATGTGGTGTTTTTAAGTATAGGCTTCAGAGGTTACCAGGTCAACCAGAGTTTGGTTCGGTGATTCTAAAAAACACAAGGTTCTGGAAATCACAACCCCTATCAAGAATAGGTCTTCTCCATTTAGGCATATCCTTGGGAAGTGAGAAGTTGCCTGTTTGTCTTGTTAAGACTGTAGACAATGAAAACGGGCCACCCCATTTTGAGTATACCAGTAGATGTATCAAGCACCCAAATTGTTCAGTGCAGTTGGACTTTGCTGAGGGATGTGCATGTATAGGTGGGTGTGATTCAAGTATTGGGTGCTTGTGTGCTCAGAGGAATGGCAAACAAATGCCATACAATTCAAAGGGTATTCTTGTCAAGGGTAAGCCATTAATATATGAATGCAATAAGCAGTGTAGGTGTCCTCCAAGTTGTAGGAATGGAGTAACTCAAAGAGGGTTAAATACCCATTTAGAGGTTTTTAGAACCAGTGATAAGAGGTGGGGTGTGAGGTCATGGGATGCAATTGCAGTAGGCACTTCTATTTGTGAATATGCAGGTCAGGTTGTCTGTTTTGAAGAGCAGGCAACTCCTTGTCACAATGATAATGAATATATCGTTAACCTCAATCATGTGCAAGAAAGATGGACAGAATGGGGTAATGTTTCTGATATCTTGTCTAAGCACAAGCAGCAGCAACAGGCCTCCTGTCAGGCTTTTCCACAATTAAACTTTGTAATAGATGCCAGCAAATCTGGGAATGCTTCACGCTTCCTAAAGCATAGTACCTCTCCCAATGTTTTTATGCAGTTTGTTCTATATGATCACCATGATATTGGATTCCCATAATCAGGTGTTCGAGATGCTAAATGTTACACTGAGTAAATTAATTAACCAAAAGTTATGGAAGCCTGGCTAAGAAGGAACTGATATTTCTGGATTTACCTTTCAGGTCACGGAAGGGGGAAACTATGAGCGGTTCCAAAAGGGTAGTAATCAAACAAAAAAAGAAATGAGTACGTCGATGTGTAACTGTATTATGAATGTAGACGCACTATGAACTATATTCAAAGCAGTAACCAGACTACTAGTGAAAAATGGGAACTGTTTCCGGAACTTGTACTGAAATATAAACATATATTTCAGAACAAAAACGAAAACCCATATATATAACTAACGCATCATCAATAACTCAATGAGGAATAGCATGAGGATTTAACCCTTTAATTCAAAATCCAGTAGAGAATGGTATTTTTCCTATTAAAACTTAAAAACAAATATATAGCAAATTCCATGCTGGAGAGGGATGGAAAAACTAGTGAGAATCCACCACAGAGTAATGTTAATCAAAAGAAAATGATAGCTGAGCAATATACATTATAGAGGAAGTAAAATATGGTTTGGAAGGCCGGAGAAGCTGTCACTTCTTCCAAAGACCGGTTTCAGTTCATTAACTAGTAGAGTTCAGTATCAACTTAAAATCCTTAGCTCGCAGCAGAAAACCTAAAAGTCATAATAGAAACGGTTCCGGGGTCGTCTTCTGCAGCAGTAAAACCCCAATCAATCTTATAAAACCTCAGTGGTCCAGAAAGCACTTAGATGTCAAAACCCTCGGTTGGAATGGCCGAGGAAGTGCGCTAAGCCTTTCGGCACCCATGCTGAGCCAAAGAGTGGCCTGCCAAAAGACCAAAAATGTAATATTAATACTCGTAGGAAACACAAACTGCAGCGTAACAGAGCAATAGACTTCCCAAGAGAGAAAATTAGCCAGTAAATGATATAAATTGTGGCTGCCTACAAGTGTGTGAAATACATAAGAAAACTGTGGGAATGCGAAAGGAAATAATGAGTAAAATACAGAGAACAGACTCATATTGTATTTATTAGAAACAGAAAAGAGGACCATCATAAGAAAACCCTGTTAACGCAAAAAATATACCTGTTAAATGAACCCTGAATAATAATCAGCTTCTTAGTGGATATGGTGTCAAAGCGGACGCGTTTACTCTGGATTTCCAAGTTGAAGACGTCGTCGGAACCTGCTATGAGCTTACTGTCGGCAAAATCGTCTTCATCAATATCCATGAATACACTACGAGTATGACCGCACGCTTTCAGAGCTCTGCGGTTATGTCAGCTCTATGCCCGACGACAAGTGTGAATCTGAGAACCCACTCTATGCCGACGCCAGGTGTCAGCCTGAGAACCAAAGGGACGACGAAAGTCCCTTTCAAAGGAACTCTGGCACCAAAGCAACTCTTGCAGACTCTCCAAACTCTGGCACCCAGATAGCTCCATGTGTTGGAGGTTTGTCAAGGTATTAAAGACTGTAACAGCATCCAAAAACACTCTTGCACCCTAACGGCCCCATGTGTGGGACTTCAGTCAAGTTACTATGAGGTTTCTCAAGTCATCAAAGAACACTAGCAGCACCTCCATAATATGGCACCCAGACAGCTCCATAAATTGGAGGTAAGTCAAGTTACCAAAGAGTTATGACAACTTCATGTTTTAGGAGGTTTCTCATATAACCAAAAGACAGTTTCATGTGTTGGAGCTTTGTCCAATAAAAGAAAAAACATTTGCAGACTCTCCAAACACCCACAGCTAGACAGCTCGGCGTGTTGGAAGTTTATCAAATAACATCTGTCCACCTTTCCAAACTCTAACACCCAGAAAATTTGATGTGTTAGAGGTTAGACAAATTATCCAAGCATTCTGGCAGCTTCTTCAAACTAAAGAACTTCAAAGGACTAGCACTCATACCTTTCGATGTAGGATGTGTTGCAAGTCAAATTACCCAAGGATTTTGGCAGCCTCTCCAAACTAAATGAGTCCAAAGGACTAACACCCGTCTTTCGATGTGTTGAAGGTTCATCCTAACACTCACAGTTAGATAGGGTCATGTGTTGGAGGTTCATCATGTCACTCATACACGTCGATGTGTTGGAGGTATGTCAAGTTGCCATGAGATTCTGGCAGCCTTTTCATACAGCTCAATGTGTTGGAGGTTCGTCAACTTGCCATGGGATTTTGGCAACCTAACACCTGCACCTAAACAACTCGCACTCAAACAGCTCAATGTGTTGGAGGTTTTTCAAGTTACCAACCAACTTTGAAGCACCCTTTTAACATTGGAGATTCAACGACCTCATATTACAAAAAATTTCTGGCAAATTTTGATAAAAACCAAAGTAAACAAAAAGCCATTCAAGGTGCTTCAACTGCCCTATGGATTTATAATCTTCCAAAAATTAACAAAAAATTATAACTCCCTCAACTGCAGAGGTGTCTCCCTCTTAACGTTGGAGCCAAAGTAAGCATGCTTGTCCTCTTTGCTTTTATACGTAATGTCCATTCCTCTAATTTTGCTGGCAATGTAAGATTGTATAAAGTATATTTGCTTTGTGCACTAATGAAATATACGGTACATTTGTTTTAAAAAGAAAGAAACAAATAAATAAGCACTTACCAAAGGCATTGCCGATTTGTGGCCCACCCCTAAAACCCACCACAATAGCAAGAGAGAGAATCATAAGTACATAGTTAACCTCTGGAGAGTAAATCTGACCCTCGCTCTCTTGTGAGGTATGAACAATCTTAACTCGAGGGAAACACCCAAGAGCCATTGATTGTTTTATAATTGAGAAGGTTGTAGAAATCAATGCTTGACTGGCAACTATTGCTACTAAAGTGGCAACGATAAACATTGGCCAATACACAACATTTGGTATTGACTTGTAGAATGTATCACTTATATGTCCTGGATTCCTTATCAGGTAAGCTGCCTGGCCAGCATATGTGAGAATTAAAGATGGATAAACCATCAGAGAAAAGGCAATCTGCAGTAAGAAGTAGAAAGTTCTTATGATTCTAGTCCAAGAAACACCTATAGAGCTTAGAAGCAGAAATTTCTTATGATTCTAGTCAATGATACACCCATAGAACTCAAATGGAACAATTTTTTAATTGTGGAAATCATTTGAACCTGAATAGATCTCTTATTGAAGTGGCCCAAGTCAGCAAACATGGCCTATGCACCTGATTTAAACAGATAAAAGGCCAGATAAGGCAACGTCTCTCTTACTAACAAGTGATTAGAGGATATATACTGTGAGATATGAGATTAGTGTTTAATAACATAAGAAAAGATATTGCTTTGACTTGAAAAGGGTAAACAAATTCAAAGTTTTAAGGCACGCATTATAGAATATCTTGAATTGAGCACAAACGTGTTACACATAAGAAAATAGCTCCCAGCCTCACCCATCCTTGCTTATGATTTTCAGCAAAGAAACAGAAAATGTAGTGAGGTGACAATGCCTTGAATACACCTGGATAATGTGCTCCAATATTATAGGCCCCAATAATGGTTGTTGAAGAGAACCACATAACCATTATAGGGGAGAACAAGAAGCTCACTTTGGATGTACCGAACTTTTGAAGAAAGAAGAGAAATACAAGAATTACAACTGATACCAATACAACAACATTTGCGTACAAAAGAGTCAAGAATTTTAGGGATTATAATGTCTAGCAGGGTTTTCAGGGAATCCATAATCAGCAGCACGCAACAAATTATATTTCAGACATACGAATACTTTGTTGTTATTTAATATGTTTGAACAACTCTCTGAATTGAAGGATATAGACTTTAGAGTTTAATGTGAAGATGCTATAATTTTGTATGTCAAAGGGTACATTATTTCTCTATATATTACTTACCCTGGCTCATTTTTGGGTTCTTTGACTGGATTCCTTGAA